>JADBJO010003566.1:182500-192500 GCA_016801955.1 Conus betulinus | reverse complement strand
CCATGGACTCGCCGGTACCGGTGACCCCGACGGAATCAAACCAAGGCCACAGACGTCGGAGGACATCGAAATTGAGGTCACCATGTGCCACGACCGGCCCCTGGAGGTCGGGCCCTGATAGGATCGGTCTAAAAGGGAGTGAAGGGAGTGACTGACCTCACACGCTCCGCAAGAGATCACACAGGAAAGATTACAATACATCACACCATTTATTCATACCAGCATGCACATAGTCAGAAATAAGCATTTCAACACACACATTCGTTTGTTCCGTCTCGTTGTCCCCTACCCTTATCTCCCCAAAGTTCACTGGGGAGTATCATGTCCAATCGGGTGTCCAAAATGGGCCTGTTCGGAATACAGTCTTTCAGTGCCGACACCCCCAGCACACGCTCACCCCACTTCCCCAATAGCACGACACGGAGTTCACCCCACTTGCTTAGCTGTCACATGGGCTGCATTTAGTCTGAAAACACAGAGAAGAACACATCCTGTCGGACGAGGAGGTAGTCGTCAAAGGTCCCGGACAGGGGGAGGACCATCCGGTGAAGAACGTGAGCTCACATACTGCGGCCTCAAGGACGTCAGCCCGGGTACAGCCAGCGGGAGGAGGGGGGAAAAAAAGAAAGGAACAGGAAAGGGGCACTAGAACCCCGCAGCCAGTATGGTATGAAACATGCTGCTAAATCCTAACAGCCACCTGCATGAAGTGCGAGGGGCGGTGTCTGCTGAAAACCTTAGTAGCACCAGCTCAACACAGACCTGAGCGTAAAACAGTAAACAAAACAAATGAGGAATGTTCGCTAAAGGACCTCTCACACGAGGCAGGCAAGAAACGACATCGAATTAACAGGTTGAAGAAAAGAATAGCAGTTTATATCTCCATCCCTCCTTCACTCACGTTCACTGATAACACTTTTTCCTTTAAGATTTGAATGGAAGAGTACAGCAATCATTGCTTTACAATTGCCACTACATTTACAAATAATCTAATTTAATGCCACGATTATCCCCACATTTATAGTAACACTTCAAAATAATCACACAATTTCTCAAACACGCATCCAAACGTCTAATCGTGCGTACGCACGCTCGCGAACACAACACACTCGTTCCCACTTGCACACACAAGCAGACGGTGGGCGAAGAATATAAAACTGGCGATTGTGACCGGGGCGGAGGAGTGAGACCAAGCAAGTTCCAACCCTAAATCACCAGGTTCTCCCCTATCCCCACCGACTGCCGCATCAACAGATGAATTGAAAGGAGAGAGAATTTTGGATGATAATTTTTTGAATGGCCAACAGAGAAAAGTGGTCTCAAACAATATTTCTTTTATAATTTTGAAAAAAAAAAAATTGCGCAAAAGAGAATTAGCCGGCTAACAAAACAACAACAACAACAACAAAAAAACTACGAAACACAATTGATGCTTACCAGCTACCCGTGGGTGACCCAAAAAAGTGGCGGGTCAAGCGACTCTCTGCCCTCTGTCCAGTCGAGAGAACCAGTCGAGCAGATGCGGAAATGCTGACATCCCTCCCCTACAGGCCGACTGCAGGAATGAAGGTACTGACTGTACCTTCGGCGATATGGTCGAGAACCAGAACTGGAGCGGGCGCTCACAGGGACATCTTCCGCACAAGTGAAGAGAAAATCTTCCTAACCGTTGGCAGCAAACATGCCACCGTACGTCACAGAGTGAGAATACCTAAAGCTACAGGAAAGCTGCACGTGCGGCAGGTAAAAAGACAGGTGAGAGGCCGATCGAGACAGCCAGTTCAAGAGAAAGGCACCGGCCACACGTGAACCTGCAGGGTGAATTGCACGGACAGTGAAATGAGAGAGAGAGAGAGAGAGAGAGAGAGTAAACCTAACCTGAGTTGGACGACGTTAAGGTGCAAACACACTACAAGCCACATTAAGGGATTGATACACGACAACAACAAACAACGAAAATAAATAAATACATAAATAATACTACAACCCAAGATGGACCAATGCCACAGGCCTCGTGACACCATGAGAGCAGGGCATGGATGGTCATAGAATTTGAGATTTTTTTTTTATACTGATCGATGAGAATGAGGATGATGAAGATGATGCTACGGATTTCCGTTCCGGTCTGAGACTGCATGACAGGGTTGTACTCTACTCTTCCTTTCATAATAATTATATCCCGGCGCCATCAATTGGTTCTGCTTTCAGGCCACAATTCGATGGCCTCTTTATGCTGGCTGGTGAAGGATTTAATATTTACTTTCTGATGCTCTCTTAGTCACCCCCATCCCCTCCTGTGCTGCTTTTGTCAAAGACTGCACTTGTTTTCCTTCACTATTTCTTTGTCGAGCATGCCCCAGTATCTTCGAGTCAAAGTTTCTTTATAGAGGGTTAAAGAATAAGCTCTATAGCTATTTTTTTCATCATGCCCCCACAAAAACGGAAAATTTAACGAAATACAGCACGTGTGTGTGTGTGTGTGTGTGTGTGTGTGTGTGTGTGTGTGTGTGTGTGTGTGTGTGTGTGTGTGTGTGTGAGAGAGAGAGAGAGAGAGAGAGAGTGTGTGTGTGTGTGTGTGTGTGTGTGTGTGTGTGTGTGTGAGAGAGAGAGAGAGAGAGAGAGAGAGAGAGTGTGTGTGTGTGTGTGTGTGTGTGTGTGTGTGTGTGTGTGTGTGTGTGTGTGTGTGTGTGTGTGTGTGTGTGTAGGGGAATCAATCAAGTATAAGCAAAGGAAAATAAAAGCATCCAAATTGTCCCATATAGCAATATGTACGTTGCTCATAAAAACACAAAGAATAATGTACTGATTGTTGGTTCATTACTTTCAAATGCATTACACACACACACACACACACACACACACACACACACACACACACACACACACACACACACACACACAACCACACACACACACACACACACACACACACACACACACACACACACACACACACACACACACAACAAACTCACAGCCAAACACACACACACACACACACACACAAACACACACAAACACACACACACACACACACACACACACACACACACACACACACACACACACACACACACACTCGCACTCACGTGCGCGCGCACGCACATACACACAGACAGATAGACAGACACACACACACACGCCTGCGCGCGCATGCACGGACAGATACACACACACACACACACACACACACACACACACACACACACACACACACACACACACATGCGCGCGCACGCACGCACGCACGTACGCGCTTGCATGCACGCACGCACGCACGCACACACACAGATCTACTACCATCTCTTTTGTCCTCCTCCTCCTCCTTCTCACAGTGTCATCATCATCATCATCATCATCATCATCATCATCATCATCATCATCACCACACAGATCACGCACAGATCTCTGTGAACTGTCCATCTTCCTCTTCATCATCATCATTATCATCTTATCATCATCATTATCAGCAGCAGCAGCATTATGTCTATGTGGGATCATATCATTATTTTGTACTTATTCACTTCTTTCTCTTCTTCTTCTTCTCCTCCTCCTCCTCCTCCTCCTCCTCCTCCTCCTCCTCCTTATCATCATCATCATCAAAATCATCATCGTCGTCGTCGTCGTCGTCATCGTCGTCGTCACAACAATCATTATTTCTGCGCGGGGTCATTATCATCAATAATGTAGTACCTCTTCAGGACGTGTGGACCTGTCTGTGTGGTCGCGGTCAGTGTTGGGGGGCGGTGGGTAGTCCTCCTGTGTGCATCACCCTGCTGTCCGGAGGGCGACGGACTCGAACAGCCCCCGCGCTGCTTCAGCTCCTTGAAGCTGGGCTTCTTGCTGCCCATCACTGCCGCCTGCCACTGCTGCGGCCGCTGCAGAGGTCTGGTCAGCGCGTGGTCATCATCGCCTGAGTATGGGAGTTCGCTTGTGTCAAAAGACAATCCATAGGTTTGCTTGTTTGTTTGATTGTTCGTTTGTACGTTTGCTCATTTGTTCGTTCGTTCATCGTTCGTTCGTTCGCTTGTTTGTTTGTTTGTTGGTTGGTGTGTCTGTCTGTTTGTTTGTTTGATTGATAGTTCGTGACAGAGTCAACGGTCTGTAACCAGCCACCATGGCGAAGTGGTTAATATCGCAGACGCCTGGCTGGGACGTCGCTGGTTCGATTCCCATCAGAGCCATTTATATTTGTGAGATGTTCTACCCCATGACCTGCTCCTCCTACCCAGAGCTGAGTTCGCTAACGACTCAGCTGGGAGGACTGGAATCACTCGGAGAGTGTTGTTCAAATTTCTTGGCCAAACACACTACAGGTGTCTGTGTCTCTCGGACCTGGTTGACGCCGGGATACGTTGTGAAACCAAGCGTAGAGTACAGCCCTGTCATCCAGTCTCAGACCAGAATGGAAAAAAAAAACATCTAATTGCGCCAGTCTATAAATACTAGACTTCTTAAGCAAGGCCTTGGTGCATTCATTTTTGGTGTACAGCCACACAAAAAGTACCCAGCATGCTCCTAGATACTTGGAGAGACTGTAAGGTCCCCAAAACATTCCCCGTTGCTCAGTGAAATGTTACACGCGCTGAAAGTATCTCTTGAACTTCGTTGTTCCTCTGTGCCTGTTGCAACGCCTACCTCGCGCCGAAGTTAAGAAGATAAGCGCGGATTGTTCGTTCTTTGTTTTCATTGTCCTGAATGTTGTTTCTCTTGCCTGAAGAAGACCTAAGAGGCCAAAAGCGTCGTGTTGTATGTTTGATATTTGCTTTGTTCCTGTAAACTAGCAGATTTATTTTAAATTCCTTTCAAAATTTGTTTTCAATTTCGCCAGCAGTCACCTAACTTTGAAACTGACATGGCATGATGAGCCGCATCTACGCAAGGGTTTGGTGAAGGAAGGCGTTGGCGGACCTGATTATTTCTTTCACTCCTGATATAACCCCGGTAGCAAAAGGTACATTTCATTCTTCTCTGACAAAAAAAAAGTTTTTTTTTTTTTTTAATCTTTGATTCCCACATCCATTTTGCGACCAGTTTGAAAAGATTTAATGACTGTTCGTTCTTCGTTTTCGTTTTCTTTCCATGTTTGTCATGCCTGAAGAAGTCTAAACAGGTCGAAACGTGTCGTGTTTTAGTTTTTTTTTTTTTTTCTGACAAGTGTTCAGTGGATGATTCATGACGTCAAAAAAAAAAAATAAAAATCGTAATGTTTATATTAAACCTGTCGCGCTTCACAAAGACAATCATCCGCATTACACAAACAGAGCGATGGGTGATTAAGAAAAGAAAAAAAAAATCGGTGAAGCCTTTTCGTGATGTGTATTAAGATTACTATACACACAAACAGTCTCCCATACCTGTTGTGTGATCGGAGTCCTCGATGTTGTTGTCGTTGTCATCCTCGTTGCCGCCAAGGTTGTTGTCGTCGTTATCGTCGTCATCGCCCCCTTCTGAGCCGTCGATGATGGTGATGTACGCGGGTGGCGGGTTTGAGTCTGTTTGGAGTCGTTGTTCACTGAAAGATTTGTTCAGTGAGGTTGAAGGGCCACAGGCAAAAAAAAAAAGAAGAGAAGAGAGGGAAAGTGAATGAGGATGCACCGTTTGATTTCATCATTAGACCAACTAGGATAGAGGAAAGCTAGTTAGGACGCAACGCAGGGTAGGGTGGACTGGTCGGAATAAGTGATGATGCGAGTTTTGTTTTGTTTTTTTTTTTTAGCCCCGATTTTATACAATCACACACATACACACACACGCGCGCGCACAAACACACACACACATGCACGCACGCACGCACGCACACACACACACACACACACACACACACACACACACACACACACACAAAACACACTGACGCACACACACACACACACACACACACACACACACACACACACACACACACACACACACACACACACACACACACACACACACACACACACACACACACACGCGCGCGCGCGCGCGCGCGCGCGTGCGCGCGCGCGCAAAACACACTGACGCACACACACACACACACACACACACACACACACACACACACACACACACACACGCACGCACGCACGCAAAACACACTGACGCATACATTCACACACACACACACACACACACACACACACACACACACACACACACACACACACACACATACACACACACTGAGAGGAAACAGCCAGTTGGAAACGATGTCACAGTCAGCTGGCCAGTCCCAAACGAGAGTCGTTGAAGCGAATAACAGCTCAGTGAGTGTACCCGAAAGGCACCTGAAAGGTGAATAGCAACTTAACCGCTTGAAGTAAACCGAACCATTCATTGCCTGGAATTATGTGCACAGCAAGAAGCACACTTTGGTATAGCTCCATTTCATGCGAAGGGAGCACAGACACAATCAGTCGTGCCTCCCTGATGAGTCCGATCCAGCGGGCGAAAGGCCTCGGAGCAGGCGATATGAATGGTTCTCGGTCTTTAAGATGGATGGATTGTAGTAGTTCCCATACGCTCTTAGTGAAGGGTGTGACATTCATAAGGTATTTCCCTTGATTTTTCGTTCTCGTTTTCTTTTGTCCCCCGTCCCCCCCACCTCCCCCACCTTTAAAAAAAATCCTTGCTATGTCAATAATTTAGTATGGAGGAATCATTAGTTTGCATTTCGTTTCCCCCACTATTGAATTGTTCAACATAACATTGTTTGGTCAATCAGTGGGAGATTGCATCTCTTAGGAGATTCAAGAAAAGGCTGTTCTGCACAATTCTTAGCTGCTGATAATGCCTGGATAATGAAACAGCTGAGCTGACCACTGACCACTCTGACTGTTGGACACATTTTGATCTCCCTTGCATCCTTAAATGGACCCTCAAACATCGGCTCAAAGATTCCCCCCCCCCCCCCCCCCCCCCCCCCCCCCCCCCCGCTACATTTGATACTGTTTACAAAGTAATTTTAGTTTTTATTTCAGCAACTTACTTCCTTACAAAAATTTCGCTTCGTATTACTTTTCTGCCCTTCGTTGGCTGCTTTGGGGTGCTATTAGAGTCAGTTTTTGAACCCTTGGTGGTGAGAATACCATGGAATTATAGGCTTTGGTATATTTCCATTTGATGCAAAGGGAGCACACAATCAGCTGTGCCTCCGTGATGAGTGTAGGTCAGCGGACGAAAAGCCTTAGAGCAGGTGACATGTAATAGTTCTTTTCTAAAGATGAATTATAATGGTTTCCATATATTGCTAGATAAGGGCTTCATACTTAAAACATATTTGTTCTCTTTCATTAATGTCATGACGGAGAAATTAGTAACCTACACTTGTAAACCTCTACTATTACACTGTGTACTATAAGAGATCACCTAGCAGACAATGAATGAATGGGTAAACAACTATCTGACCAGCTGGTAAGCTCACGAAAGGAATAGATGGATAACTAATCTAGTGTATACATGGTTCAGTGTCAAAATTTCTTCAATCAGTAAAACCATTACAATGTGGAAAAAGCTCTTCTATAAAAGAAATATATATCATCCAACATATGCACGCCCCGCCCCGACCCCATCCTCTCCCTCTCTATGACACGCAGTTTGCCTGTAAACTGGACCAAAATTTCTCAATCAGTATTTCAATTACGGGATTTAAAAATAAATACATATGTAAGGGGATAAATAAACAAGAAATGGATGAATAGATACACGGATATATAAACAATATCCAACTGCTGCACTGGTAAGCGTCCAGACTAAACACACTGGGATGCAGGGATCAGTGTTCATGATGACACCTGCTATCACCGTGACATTAGTTTGAGGACCAGACTGCATCCAGCCGAAATTGTTGAATGAGCTCCAGCATTAAGCAGGAAGTCTGGACCCATTGAATTCAGCCTGGCAAATAATTATGTGTCCGAGAATATTGCTCAAATTCATGGAACTGCTATCGCCTGTCTGGCCAGGGGCCTAGCAGATGTTTTGATGAGAAGGAGGGTGGGGGGCGTCTTCTACCAGAATGGAGCTCTACAGTATTATCACCGTTCTCTCCGTTCTCTCACCATCATGAAATAAGCCAAGGAAAACTGTCATATCATCTGGCTATTTGTTTGTTTGCTTTGTGTTGTTTTCTTTTCTTTCCTTTTCTGATCTTTTTTTTTGTCTTCTTCTGTTTGTTGTTGTTGTTGTTGTTGTTGTTTTGTTGTTGTTGTTTTTTTCTCACTGCTGTCGCAGTGACTGAGCTGAGTCTCGATCAAAGTGCTCCTGGTTCCACATCTGTGGTGAATTCGCGTCATCTTCGAAGTCTGCTCATTCGTGGACACTGTCATTGGGAGGGGTACAGAGGGGAAAAAAAGGGGTGGTGGTGGTGGAGGGAGAGGTTGGGAGAGGGAGGGAGAAGAAGGTGCTTGGTGACATCTCCCGTCATTCAGAGGCGGTAATGGTTGGGGGGGGGGGGGGGGGGGGGGGGTGCTGTGCTCATTCCATCTGGCTCAGAGATTCAGTCATTACTGTAATCAGCTAGAGTTTGAGTAAGTTTAAGTAAGGATATTGAATCTAAACAGACACCGAACGCACTGAAATGACTGGGCAGCAATGCGACGTCTCCTCCGGTGGTGGGTGATCCCGTGGTGTGTTGATATCGACAGCAGCCTGTGACGTACTGGCTCTGGCTACAAGACAAGACAACCCTCTGATGTGTATATAAGATTCAGGGCACGGAATAGCTCAGCTGGTAGAGCGCCGGTCTTGTAATCTTGATGATCCTGGGGTTGCCGGTTCGAATCTCGCTAGGCTGGATCGGCACAGGGGGATTTTTTTTCCCTTTACAGTTAACATTGCTTCCAACTCCATTTCCCAAATATTCCAAATGAGACTATAACCCGAGGTTCCGTGTGTAAACGCACGCATAACATCTTGCACATCTGTAAAATCCCATCACCAAGAGAAGGCCAGTTTGGCCGTTGATATGGATGACATGTTACACAGAGCACGCACTCAGCGTGAAAAATCGAAAGAATGAAGGAACAAAACAAAGTGAATAATTTTGACTGAATGACATGGGAAATGACTGAATGAAGCACTGGCCGGTAGCTCTTCAGCTGGTCCTACCCAGGTAGACAGCCCGTCGTGTAAACGAGAATGTGGATTGTAAAGCTCTTGGAGCTTGGTCTCTAGCCGAAGATAAGCGCTATAAGCACACTCTTAATAATAATAATAATAATAATAATAATAACAATAATGATAATGAGGATGATGAGAATAATAATAACAACAATAATAATGATAATAATAATAATAACAATAATAGTAATTATTACAATAATAGCAACAACAACAATGAGGACAATAATAATAATAAAGATGATTATAGTAATAATGATAATGATGAGGAGGAGGAGGAGGATCAGGATCAGGATCAGGATCAGGGGCGTTGTATCAAAAACAACTTAGCCTATTTAGGCTTTTTACGCCCCTTCTGTATGCAAACATCTATTTATGTATATATATGATGATGATAGAGTAGTGAAGGAAATGTGGCGCCCAGAACCAGAGAGAAACTGGGCAACAGAAAAATAAATGTACTACCTGATCGGTCATAGTCTTTTGAGCTGTATGTGGCATACTAAGAAGAATTTAAGAAAAAAAAAAAAGAAAGAAAGAAAAACAGGAATGACTTTCAGAGTCCAGATTCTTTGTTGTCATCATTGTAATTTCTGTCATCAAAAGACAGACTATATCCAGAGACCTGTTCTATCCTGTGCACAGACATTGAAGCAGTGTGTTTCTGCAGACCTGTCTTTTGATTGTCTATCCGCACGATCAGTCAAATACAGTTTAACAGATCTTCAGCAAATTTCACAGCCTTGTCTATAGTGTCAGTTTCTGCAAGTCATCCGTTTGGAAGTTATCTTGGCACACGAGTGCATCCCACTCATTGGATTCTTGTTCTTTGATGGTCTTTTCTGGTTTCGTTCTTTTGATGGAGAGAGGGCGAGAGAGAGAGATGGAGAGAGGA
>JADBJO010003566.1:152500-177500 GCA_016801955.1 Conus betulinus | reverse complement strand
TCAATTTCCACCTGCAATTATACCCACTTTGAGACCAACTCTTCGATCTTCTTATTAACTATTATTAAACTCCAACTACTGTTGGCTTGTCAAGTTGTTAAAGTCGAAGTGAGCTATTTCTGTATTTGCTGGGGTGATGATGGTGCTCTATACTATTTATCTTTACTTTGCCGCCTGTGTGTGTGTGTGTGTGTGTGTGTGTGTGTGTGTGTGTGTGTGTGTGTGTGCACGCGCGCGCGCGCACGCACGTTTATGTGTGTGTGTGTGATATGGAAAGAAAGCGAACTATTTACAGATTTTTATTCTTTCTCGTTCGTTTAACCATTCTCCATTCTTTATTTCGTTCTTTGAATCAATCGTTTTTCTTTCCAGTAGCTAATAATTCGTGTGTGTGTGTGTGTGTGTGTGTGTGTGTGTGTGTGTGTGTGTGTGTGTGCCATAAGATTCTCAGATTATGTTATCAGATCTTGCTGTTTTTATTTTGAATGAATGTAAATGTTTGTCATGCCTGTACATAGCCTAAATGTTAGGTGTGTTATCTTCGGAATGCCAACCTCTCTCTCTCTCTCTCTCTCTGGCTGTCTGTCTGTCACACACACACACACACACACACACACACACACACGCAGACACACATACACACACACACACACACTCTCTCTCTCTCTCTGGCTGTCTGTCTGTCTCACACACACACACACACACACACACATGCTCACATAGACTCTCTCTCTTTCTCTCTCTCTCTCACATGTATACACACACACGCACGCACGCACGCACACACACACACACACACACACACACACACATAAACACACAGTCGCGGGCAAGCATTCACATCCCCCCCCCCCCACACACACACACACACACACGCAACCAAGTCGGCCTTCTCACCACCACTCATCTCAGTCTGTAAACAGTGAAAAACCATCGCCTGCGTCGTCCTTTTGCGCGCTCTATAGAATTAAAACGATACAGGAGACATAAAAAGACACATGGTCAAAACACAAGTCAAAAACACCAAATATGGTGCAAAATAACGTTGGTTTTCATACACAATACCACGTCAATTTTCAACAAGCATCTCTTCTGCAGACTTCTTGGCTTATGTCCAGTAATATCACAACAAACTGTTCAGTCTTAAAGCTGAGCTGTTGTCGAAGAAGAGTGGGTTGACGGAGGGACATAGCCGTAAGTTCACCTTCATGACTCCACAATATGCGAACACACGTAAATGTATGCACACGCACACGGCCAAGACATATGAACAGCTTAGGGGAAGGTTTATTTTCAGAATTCTCCCCTTTCAAGTAAGGCATCTACAAAGTCCCCGTTGTTGGATGTTAGCAGGAGGGGGTAGGTGGGGGGGGGGGGGGACCTCAATGGGGAGCCTCTGGAATCGTTTGTATGATGCCAAGAGAGAGAGAGAGAGAGAGAGAGAGAGAGAGAGAGAGAGAGAGAGAGAGACACGCACACACACATAGAGACCGAGAGAGAGACACATAAACAGAGAGAGAGAGAGAGAGAGAGAGAGAGAGAGAGATTTTTCTAACTTTCTGACGTAGCAGGTACCATAAGCGCCTTATTTTGTTTGTTTTTGTTTTGCCGTTCTGTTTGTTTTTACCTGCCTTTAGAACCGTCAAGACATTAAAAGTCCAGTTCTCTCCTCAGAGCAAAATCAGCATCACCGTTTTCGTGACGTCTGGTTCATTCTTCCTCCATTCTTACAGAAAAGATAAAGGAACATTCTGTGCGGCACCATATTTCATGGCAAGATTGAGTCTAGCGAGGTGTCATTGCACACGTTGTGGTGTAGTATCTTGTCAGATATATACTCCTTCATCACCAGCGTATTGACAACATCGCAGTGTCAAGCCATCTACGTTAACCAGCCTTCTTTTTTTTCCTGATTTTTTCTTTTTTTTTCTTTCTTTCTTTCATTTTTTTTTCGGGGGGGGGGGGGGGGGGGGGGGGGGCAGTTTGCTTATTTTTGTTGTTGCTTTTGTTTGTTTGTTTTTTTGCTTTAGATAATTCATGTAGACTATTGTCTGACGAGTTACACATGACGAATACGAGTCTTGCTTCAAACGGTCAGGCAATATTTGAATTTTGCCCGATTACACGGATTGATGTTATGTGGAAATCGACATTGGCGTACCTATTAAGAATGGGTAAACATGCTTACAACAAATATCTGATATAAGTCCCGAATCATCAGCATTATGAACAGGATGTATCATTGTGGGCATCTTCAGGAAAGAATGTGACTGAACAGAAGAAAAAAAACCCTCAACCTATATCTAGAACAGGATGGTTTGAAAGTGGGGTGACCGAGGGTGGAAACTGAAACAAACTTAAAAGAAAAATTACAACATCTCCCAACGAAAGAAAACAAACAAAGTACAAGACAGTACACGACGCATTTCGACCTCTTTGGTCTTCTTTAGGCAAGACAAACAACACTCAAGACAAAGAAAACGAAGAACGAACAGTCGCTTATCTCTTGAAATTTGGCGTGAAATGGGTTTGTTTAAAGCCAGATGATTTTGTGCATGGAATCCCACTATGTTATAACTGCATGCGGATTTTATTTTTTAAAAAAAAAAAAAAAAAAAAAAAAAAAAAAAGAAAAAGAAAGTGTTAAATGTCAAGACAAATATCAAACAAGTTATGTTTCTTGCCTTTCTACTCATGAACATACTTCGGGATTCGGACACCTTCCATAACTCTGAACACGGCATTGAATGGTTCCGTTGGGTGCCTCACCTGGTCCTCAGCTTTCATCACAATGTCCCACTGTATTTAGCAGAAATTGTTGAAAATGACGCTAAAACCCCCCTTGAACCGGCATAAAGTGAATTTTTTTAAGTTCATACATCAAGTTTTTAGAGAGAGAAAGAGACAGAGACAGAGACAGAGAGAGAGAGAGAGAGAGACTGAAATCGCCTCTGTAAATGAGAACTGCCAGTTGCCCCAAAGGCAACGTAGTCATCGATATGTGAGGCCGAGTGTGTGTGTGTGTGTGTGTGTGTGTGTGTGTGTGTGTGTGTGTGTGTGTGTGCGCGTGTAAAAGAACTGTTACTCATTATTTTGTTAGTTGTCGTGACATCTGCCAGTTACCTCCAAACAATTTCAAAACCGATTTGCGATTGATTTGCGTGCGCACTATTTTGCTTTTGTCCATGATGAATGACCAAGGGGGAACCCCACCGAATCATATTCACTTTTCTGATATCAAGTTTTCTCTGCTCGAGTAAAAACGGTTAAAATCTTTATTTCAATACGAAGTTGTTGCGGATGAGATGTGGATTATCTTTGGGGGAAAAAATGACAGTGAAAAAGTTGGACGTCTGGTCTAAGAACAAGGATTACTCAGCAAAGAACACTTCGCAAATAATAGGGGTTAGTTTCAAAGTGAGGTGACTGCAGGTTGAAATTGAAACAAACCTAAAAGTAAAATTACTGTTCCAGTGAATGAAAAAGACAAACAAATTACACAAAACAAAACACGACGCGTTTCGACCTCTTTGGTCTTCTTCAGGCAAGACAAACATTTGAGACACTGAAAACGAACAACTACTAATCACTTCTTTCCTCAAATAGGGCACAAAATAGATATGGCAATCCACAGGCAGGACACTAACTCCTTAATGCACAAGTGATGACGATTATTTCAATGTTTTGCCAGAATGAATAGGTCAAATCACCACATAGCCTTCCACTGATTGGCCCCATGAATATGCCTTTGATGCCTGACATGAACACACCACTGCAATGAGTGAGGATGTGCCATCAAGCTTATGAGGTTCTTGTCATGAATATGCATTGTGGTACAGGAATTTCATGCTTAGGAAGGCATAGACTAGTTAGCTGTTTGACACACTTTGCCCAGTTTGTGCAGACCTGTACCACACCACATGATAATCAGCCTCAACATCAAACTTTGATCTAGTTGCAAAGTGAGACGACTGCAGGCGGAAATCTAAACAAATCTTAAATAAATTTTGCGAACCGCCAAGAGAAACGTGGACAAAACATTCATCGCCTGCGTACCTTGCGCTGAAGAGTGAAGAGATCTAAGCGGAGTACCAAATTCATTCATTTTCGTTGTCCCATTTGTTTGTGTCTTGCCTGAAGAAGACCCAAGAGTCAAAACGCGTCATGTTTTGTCTTGTGACTCGTTCATCATCACATTTCTCTTGACAGTTCGCTAACATTTGATTAAGATTTGTCAAAATTTGAGTTTAATGCAAAATACAAAATTTAAGCAAAATTTGACATATCCCTTTGATGAAGAGACATTTTGAAAAAAAAGTTTCAAATGAATAAACAGATGCAATGAAATGCTTTTCTTCTTTTGTCCTGTCTCTTCATTTCTTGATTAGAAATCTGAGGTTCATTCTTGTTAAGATTTTTGCTTATGTGATCATTAGTAATTCCACCTATGACAAGACCGCCTTCGACCTTCAATGATGATAGCTAGACAAGACACCTGTATGCATATATTTTGTCCTTTTGCATGTCATCCATTCCACTTCCATACAAAGACCTATTCACTTGAAAGAGTGGAATAAGGTTTAACATGTGCATCGTTTTTGATGCATTTGAGCCCACCTCTGACAGACCTAGATATGAATGGCGTCTGCCGAGATGTTAGCTCCAACAAGAAAACATCTCCTTTCACCTGGTTGCCTAGACTGGGAATTGAACCATGGATCCCCCTATCCAGAGGACGCATCTTATCTTCTAGGCGAACTGTATATTCTACTTTTATTTCTCAGTCACTTCAGGGTTCAGTTTGAGTAAACATGCTTAAGACACTAGCTGAACCATAGCACTGTTCGCAAAGAATGCACCCACAGGTAACACATAGTTACCTTTAGGGTAGTTTTTTTTTCTTCCATTGTTTTGTTATCTAACACCTAGTTAGTTGCAGAAGAAATATAGATTGAAAACAATTCCAGAGTTCTGTCTCCAAAATTTGATGAAAGAATAGTTCTCACCCAGGTAACAATATTTTTCTTAGAAATGGGTGTGACTTTGCAAACCTTTTCACATTTCAACAATTTGTTCACTGAAAAGCTCCTTCAGTGAAAGCCGAGGATTTCTCCTCTGATGATGATTTGCACTTGAACAATATCAGAACAACTGCTACTGTGCTACAGAGTGACAATTTTGAATCTGAAAGCATTCATCATGAAACTGCAAAGAAAGAAACGAACAGAAACCATCCAGCACATTAGATGTGATTACACGACAATCCATTGTTATGGGAAAAGTTATAATATGGTATATTCAGTGTATTTCTCATGAAAATAATGGACACTTCAAGCGTAGGGGTGCAAGTCTGCCACTGGCTAGACCTGATTATTTCATGGTTCTGTTCAAACGTCACCACCTGGCCCCAAACCAGTCAGGTTTATCAGGGATGGGCTGAAGGAACAGCTCCAACTGCACATGAATTGTCACAGACTTTACCTCTTTCCTCTTTCCCTCTCTGCTTACCTGCCATCACTGCTTATTAGTTGTTCGTGTATGTACAATGGACCTTTCCACACTGTCCAGGAACTCGTTTACAAATATCTTCACAACTTTAATCACAGAACTGAATAACACCTGTTGCCTGTCCAACGTTTTGAGCATCATCAGAAAACAATTTGCAGCATATACAAAACAAAGCGGGTATCAAAAATGAGAAATACAAGAAAAGGAATTCAACAGTATCTGCAATTGAAACAGTACATGTACCATGAAAATACTACACCCAAAATACAAATACAGATTTAGCCAACTAGAATTGATAATGCACAGAAAAACATCTGTTCTGAAGTTATGTGTTGGATAGTGAAAGGTTCACATTGAGCTGTACTCTTTCCTCAACTTGACTGTGAAACGTGCCTATGACAAACAATTTGCTTGCCTGATACAGACAGGTAATTTGCAATGATATGTGCCCAAGACCTTCCCATAGGGAACGATGGATGGTGATGTCACAGACATGCATCTTGCAATGCCTTGCTGCTCAAGACCAACCCTCAGCGCACAGCAGACGATGACATCATAGACAAGTACCTTGCAATGACTTGATGCTCAAGACCATCCTGGAAGCCACAGTGGATGGTGAAACCACATACATGGACCTTGCAATGACTTGATGCCCAAGACCATCCTACAAGGCACAATGGACATAGACGTGTCACAGAGACAGATCCAGAAGGATCTGGATGGTCCTGAGGAACAAGTCACACTCTTTCTATCCTGCAGCATGTCACGGTGGAACTCTGACTGCCAAAGCATCCGTTACACCACCACTTCGGTGTATCTCGCCATGGGACTTGTAACATATGAAAGTCCTTAGACCCCCCCCCCCCCCCCCCCCCCCCCCCCCCCCTTCTCCCTTTTCCCAACTCTGGAGAAAATGGCAACAATACTGTTGTTTTTACCATGAGAAGGTTCTGTTGAAATGTATTCCTGTTTGTGTTGCATGGACAGACATGCTACAAATTAGGTCTTTCCTGGTATTCTCCTTTTGGGAACAAATCAGTTTTCATGAGGACTCAAATTGTCCCTCTCTGTACGGTGCATGTCATCACTCGATACTTGTTTTGGGTTCTGTATTTTTGTTCAAATCCAGAGCTATATTAATACAGAAGATACTGAAGGAAACTGTCAGGTACCACTGACTGGCAATCAATTTGAGGTTAGCAACAGAAATATGATTACGAATGCGCTACTAATTAAAGCCAGTTTGCTATTCATGCAGCAAGCTTTACACAAAAGTGATGATTTAATGCCGAAATCTCACATAATAAAGGGTGACAGAATTTGTATCATATGACCCCTAATTCAAATAACTGATCTGCTGTGGAATCATACAACACAAACTTGTTTGTTCAATATGGTCAAATGCAGTCAGAAATTAATCTGCTATGTTGCATTATGGAGTACATATTGAAAGAGAAAATAAACAGTTGTGTATAGCGATCATACTAAATGCAAAAAAAATATGTAATACATAAATAACAAATGCATTCTGAATAATAACACCATCAAAGACAGAGAATGAATGAATGGTAACATCACAGAAGAAAATAAGATAATGTTGATTTACAATGTAGATTAATAATAATAAATCCCAACGCATTTTTTTTTACTTTATAAAAAACTTAAGGATTAGCATAGCAATTCATTCCAAACAATGATAAAGACAAATGGCACATATCTAATAAGAAAAAATTTTTTTTTATCCTTTTTCAATTCATTTTGTACTGAATTAACATTTTCTACTAATTTTGATGGGAGGCAATTTGGTATGATGTGTCAGGTTAGTATAACAAACCAGAATAACAAATCACAGTGGTGTGCATATGTAGAGTATGGGCAAACTGAGCCACTGGATGTAACTTTCATTCTCTTTGTTGTTTCTCTCTATGTGTGACCTTCCAGCCTGTAATGACTTATCTGTCAACGGTGAGTCACTTTCATCTGTTTCGGTTTATCAGAACCCTCTTTTAAGAATGAAAACTTGCTGCAAATTGGAGACTACTCTTTAAGATACAGATTTTGGAAGTTAGTGTCTCCACACACCCCCCCCCCCCCCCCCCCCCCCCCTCCTCCCAGATTTCCATCATGAAAAAATAATACAAACTGAATTGCAACTTCAACTATAAAGTGTTGGGTAGGTGTTATAATGGAATTCTAAATGAATAAAGCAGAATATCAAGAACTTACAGATTTATCAGTCATTTACCAGTATATATATATGAACAAGTGCAGTATCAGTTTGAAGACAAATCCATTCCTGACACCATTTTCTATTTTTCTGCTGCTCTTGGCAAGCACACGGAGGAGACATGGGAATAATTTCACATTGGACAGTCTCATAGTTTAGTTTTCAATCCCCCAATTGGCTCACTTGGCTCATTCTCTGGCTCCTTGATAATTATCAGAAAGAAAATCAAAAGCATTTATCATCTGACGGAGTAGCCTACAACTTCAAACCATTTCATATTTCATGACATCACCAAGATTTGGAACGGAACAGGAACACTTGCTTCATCATTTAATGAGAAAAGCAGGACGTTTTTTTTTTCATCTTCTAATTCCATCCCTTTGCCCTGTCATATTAAAAGAAGCAAACCCTGTTTCAGCCTAAGTACAACAATGTGAAACAATGAAGAGTCACTGTTTTTCCAACTGAAAATGTCACATGATCACGATGCATGGAGAAAAAACCACATGCACTCCATATGCAAAATGCACTCCTCTTTATATGGTATATTTCAAACAAAAATGCTTGATACATCTGCTTCCACCATCTGCATGATGCCCTCTTGAATGAAGAAAATGAAATGAAACGAAACGATAGAAAGCACTTGGTTAACAATCAACAAATGCATAAACAAATGACTGAATAAACAAGCGCAAAAAAATCATAGTACATCATTTTTTTTTCTCCCTTTTCTTCCTTTTGTGTTGACCATAGCTAAACAGCACCGTCTCTGTTAGACTTCTGTCCATCTACGTTGCATCAGTATGTCCTTCAGCTGCCATGAACTTTGTAACAGTCCGTCCATGCCAGTCTTCTGTCTACAGGTTGGACTTGGTCAGCCAGTGGAAATCCTGAAACAGATCACAGTATCTGGGGATCTCTCTCTCTCTCTCTGGTTATATACTGATGGTAAAATACTGGAACTAAAACCCACTGAAAAACAGGACAAGAACAAGAACAGAACAAAGTGTTAAGTACCTTCCGACCATAAGATAAAACCATGGAATCAAAACCTACTGAAAAGACAGGACAAGAACAAGGACAAAACAAAGTGCTAGGTACCTTCCGACCATGGGATAAAACAGTGGAATTGAAACCTACTGAAAAACAGGACAAGAACAAAAACCAAACAAGGTGTTAGGAACCTTCTGACCACGTGGTAAAAACAAGGGAATTGAAACCTACTGAAAAGACAGGATAGGAACAAAAACAGCACAAAGAGTTAGTTATGCCGAAAATCATCGGCAAGGTAAGTAACTCTGTAATTTGAACATGGTTACCCAATTAAAAAATTAATTTAAAAGAGAGGAAAGGAAATAATGAAATGAAAATATTTTTTAAAATTCCTACGAATATATATGTTGCTATATATATATATATATATCATCAAAGTTTGAAGAATGTCACATGAGCCATTTACTCGGGAAAAAAAAAAAAAAATCTTCTTCAGAACCTCCTTCCGAATTGTTGTTCATCATACCTGGAACCTCATCCCAGTCGAAATCTAGGTCACTCTAAGCTTCATTACCCAGCACTTTCACCAAGTCTTATGCCGTAAATCCTACAAAACACAGTATCTCCATCACTAAATCTCATTAAAGAAGGGCAGAAATCAAGGCTCGCCATGGTGAAAAACAGCATTTCACCCAAAAACTTCAAAAATTCGTAACTCGAGAACCATGGCGCGCATCGACTCGCGTTTTTTTGCAAATGGAAGTAAATGGCTACAGGAAGAAGGAAGTCACGTTCTCGCGAGACTTCCTTTTCTACGAGAAACATGGCAGCGCCCACTGTTGCCACGTGTTTCTAATGTTTCAATAGTTTTCCTTCTCCCATTTCTGTACATTCTTTCTACAGATACCACGGACAAAAAAACAAACAGGCATCAGTGCAAAAATGCCATTGTTGTCTTCATTTCACCCAGGACTGTTTCCACTGAACAGGAAATAATTACCTGGTGTCACATTCTTAAGTTTGTGAATGGGCAAGTGTTCTCATATGGAGATACATAAAAGTATGTTTAACTTGAAATGAAAGGACTGAAATGTTCTTTTCTGCCCAGGCAAATTTCGGGTTACTGCCAGTGGCCAAATCTATGCCAAAACCATCAACCATGCAAGCAGAAGCTGGTGTGTATGTAAGAGAGAGAGAGAGAGAGAGAGAGAGAGAGAGAGAGACAGAGAGACAGACAGACAGACAGACAGACAGTGTGTGTGTGTGTGTGTGTGTGTGTGTGTGTGTGTGTGTGTGTGTGTGTGCGCGCGCGCATTTGTGCGTGTGTGTGTGTGTGTGTGTGTGTGTGTGTGTGTGTGTGTGTGTGTGTGTGTGTGAGAGAGAGTGTGTGTTTGAGTGTGCGTGTGTGTGTGTATGTGTGTGAGAGTCTGTGCACATGCATATAATAGAGCAACATACTATCAACCCACTGAAAAGTCAAATGCGTTTCATTTTTAGTTATGCACATCTTGTTTACATGTAATGATTTTACCCAAATTTTCATGACATGTTACATGACTTTGGACTAGCAAGGCTGATACTGCATACAAACTTAAGATTTCTCCGAGTAAACTCAAAGAAGACATTGCTGAAACTGACCAATTTTCTCACTAACCGACGGCATGATTTTTCCTTTGCTTTTCATCTTCTGCGTTCATCCACACATCTGTACCTGTCCCATGTCGTTCCTTAACTTCATTCTCACCAGAGTTCCCTACCTGAGCTTTCCGCTGTGCCACGGGGTTGATGAAGATGTTGATGATGGACGGACGCTCGGTGTCGGCCATGGCTTTCTGGAGACTGTCGCGCAGCTCCGGCACGGTGCGGGCCAGGTATCCGGCCCCTCCAAACGCCTCCATCAGCTTCTCATAGCGCGTGTCTGGCACCAGACCTGTCGGGGGCACCCTGTGGAAGGCGAAAGCAGCACAACACATTAGACTGGCAGAGGATTGGAAAACACAGGCAATACAGATTAACAGCTGCCAGTTTCCAGGCACAACGTTCTATACAAGATCTGATATGTTCATCATTACCGACCCACGGCAGCAGGTACTACAGGTGGCTGACATCATCACCACTGACCCATAGCAGCAGGTGATACAGGTGGCTGACATTATCACCACTGACTCATAGCAGCAGGTACTACAGGTGGCTGACATCACCACTGACCCATAGCAGCAGATACTACAGGTGGCTGACATCACCAGACCCATAGCAGCAGGTACAAGTGGCTGACATCATCACCACTGACCCATAGCAGCAGGTGGTACAGTGGCTGACATTATCACCATTTACCTATGCAGCAGTAGGTACTACACAGGTGGCTGACATCACTACTGACCCATAGCAGCAGGTGGTACAGGTGGATGACATCATCATCACTGACCCATTGCAGCAGGTGATACAGGTGGCTGACATTATCACCACTTACCCATAGCAGCAGGTGGTACAGGTGGCTGACATCACCACTGACCCATAGCAGCAGGTGGTACAGGTGGCTGACATCATCACTGACCCATAGCAGCAGGTGGCACAGGTGGATGACGTCATCACTGACCCATAGCAGCAGGTGGTACAGGTGGTTGACATCATCACCACTGACCATGGCATAGCAGCAGGTGGTACAGGTGGCTGACACCATCACTGACCCATAGCAGCAGTGGTACAGGTGGATCACCACTGACCATAGCACAGGGTTACATGAGCAAGCAACAGGTGATACAGGTGGCTGACATCACCACTGACCCATAGCAGCAGGTGGTACAGGTGGCTGACATCACCACTGACCCATAGCAGCAGGTGGTACAGGTGGTTGACATCACCACTGACCCATAGCAGCAGGTGGTACAGGTGGTTGTCATCATCACCACTGACCATGGCATAGCAGCAGGTGGTACAGGTGGCTGACATCACCACTGACCCATAGCAGCAGGTGGTGTACAGGTGGCTGACATCACCACTGACCCATAGCAGCAGGTGGTACAGGTGGCTGACATCACAACTGACCCATAGCAGCAGGTGGTACAGGTGGCTGACATCACCACTGACCCATAGCAGCAGGTGGTACAGGTGGTTGACATCACCACTGACCCATAGCAGCAGGTGGTACAGGTGGTTGTCATCATCACCACTGACCATGGCATAGCAGCAGGTGGTACAGGTGGCTGACATCACCACTGACCCATAGCAGCAGGTGGTACAGGTGGCTGACATCACCACTGACCCATAGCAGCAGGTGGTACAGGTGGCTGACATCACAACTGACCCATAGCAGCAGGTGGTACAGGTGGTGACACATCATCACCACTGACCATGGCATAGCAGCAGGTGGTACTGGTGGCTGACATCATCACTGACCCATAGCAGCAGGTGGTACAGGTGGTTGACATCATCACCACTGACCTACAGCAGCAGGTGGTACAGGTGGCTGACATCATCACCACTGACCCACAGCAGCAGGTGGTACAGGTGGCTGACATCATCACCACTGACCCACAGCAGCAGGTGGTACAGGTGGCTGACATCATCACCACTGACCCACAGCAGCAGGTGGTACAGGTGGCTGACATCATCACCACTGACCCACAGCAGCAGGTGGTACAGGTGGCTGACATCATCACCACTGACCCACAGCAGCAGGTGGTACAGGTGGCTGACATCACCACTGACCCATAGCAGCAGGTGGTACAGGTGGTTGACATCACCACTGACCCATAGCATATAATGAGAAGTAATCTGCCTTTGCTTGTGCAGGTTGTGTTAAAAGTAAGAAACATGAACAGATTACCAGACAAGGGCACGGACAAGAGGGAAGTAAGAAAAGGAATGGAATAAAATAGACGAATACACTTTCTGAATGAAATTTTCTGTATGCACACTGCCTTTGCCAGCGGTAATCCTCAACATACGATATTGCCTTCAGTGTTGGTTTCTGTGTTCACACACACACACACATGCATGCACACACATACACACACACACGCACAAACACACGCACTCATGCATGCACACACACACATACATGCACAGAGAGATTTAAAAATAGCATGACAGAACACAGCAAAGCACTACACACCAGAACCCAACCCTCACTCACGTCAATGTTCTGTCTCCACTTTTCACAGCATCCCACATTTCATTTTGCAGCCCAAAGCCGATACCATTGTTGTTGAAAATGATGATCACAACGGGAAGCTGGTATCTGGAGAAAAAAAAAAATGAAGTAAACAACAGTTGCCAAATGACAGACAAGTCTTCAAGACAATACTACGAGCCATTTACATATTTTGTAAACTGTGCAAGAAACACACAAACAGAGAAAAAATTCAATGAAAATATTCAAGTTAATGATGAGGGTTTCTTTCCTCATATTTCAGTCAGTTTCTTTAAAAACAGAAAAGATGGATTAGAAATAAAAGCCCATCTTCAGCCAAAATTGAGAAGATAAGCAACTCGTTCTTTGTGTTCATTGTCCAGGATGTTGTTTATCTTGCCTGAAGAAGACCCAAGAGGTTGCAACGCATCGTGTTTTGTCTTGTAATTTGTTTGTCCCTGTTAACTGGCAGATTTGCTTTAGATTTCTTTTAAAATTTATTTCCAGTTTCCGCTTGCAGTCACCTCCCTTTAAAACTAAAAATAGCAGATTAGAGAAATCCATGTAAGTTTTATAAGAAATACATTGAATGATCGTCAGATGTTCAGTTATGCTGCAGATCATGGTGAAAGTAGAGGCAGCGTTCAAAGTCCTGGATCTACAAACCTTAATCATCAATTCTATGGCTGTGCCATCAATTCTTTCTTTTTTTTTTTGTTAAGCAGACATATTCATTTTAAATTTCAAAACAGAAATATTCTTAACCAACATGACAAAGATATTAACTCACTTTAAAAATAGGTTCTTTTAATGAACTCCCTACTCTTTCCTCCTCAGGCATAAATGCATGATCTTGTTAGTTAATTTGTGAAAAACAAACAAACAAACAAAAATAATGCATACAAATCAGGGTTTCATTGTTATTTTCAAAAGTAATTTTTGCTTTTTTTTGTTGTTGATCAAATGACCTGTTCAGATATGGCAACCGTGAATTTTCAGTTGGAAATGGATGTACTCTATGCTCAACTCTAAAATCATTTTATGTGTGAATGATTTAAAAAGTTTGGCAATTCTGATCCACAAGCAAACATTCACACAACTGACCACTCAAAGGTGCGAGGTTTTCCATACACTCCACAATCAAGTTTTGTTTTGCTTTGTTTTGTTGTGTTCTGTTTCTTCTTTCACTTTATATCTCAATTAAGGCATTGGTTCTTCGCCTTGCTGCTGACATCATGGCTCTTTCCATTAAAGTAAACAGACGATTCTCACTGGTTGTAAAATCAATCTTTGACTATACGCATATCTTTTTTCTTTTAATGAGCAATTTTTTATTTCATTTTTGCAAAGAGACATACATTGCACAAACATATAGAGGCGAGGGGTGGGTAGTGGGGGGAGGGGGGGGGTGGGGTGGGGATATATAGGGATGGAAAGATAATAAAAAAGTAGTATTGCATAAGGAATAATGTAAGAAATGCAAAACAACATGTATACGTGTAGAGATACCAAACTACAGGATGCACACACACACACACACACACACACACACATGCACAAGCACACGCACACACCCACACACCCAACACACACACACACACACACACACACACACACACACACACACACACACACACACACTCAGTGACATACATAACCAGCATAGTATCACTATCAAAAAAAAAAAAAAAAAAAAAAGAAACCACCACACATTTCAACTATAAGTGGCAAATACAGTATCCAATTGTTTTCAAATTCTCTTTTTGTATTATTTACAGATGCTAAGCATTGTTCTATGTTGTATCTGTTTTTTCAAAATAAAAGTAAAGGCTTGTAAAGTTGGCTGTACATGCTGTAATTTTACATTTATAAATATGGAATTTAGCCAAAAGAATGATAAGATCTGTTACTTTATCTGTGTGCACACCTTGTTTTACTCCAAATAAAATGAATTCTTTTTCTAAATGAAAGTTAATACTGTGATGGCATTTTTCTTCTATCATTTCTTGCAGGCATCTCCAGAATCTCTGGACTATGTCACAGTCATACCACATATGTGAGATGGTCTGCTCCTCCTGTTCACAGAAATTACAAACAGGAGAGTCCACTATTTTGTGCAAGAACAAATATCTTTGAGTTGGGAAGAGTCTATTCAACAGTCTTGTCTGGAACCATCTCAACTGTACATCTGTGTGATGTTTTATAATAGTGAGAAAAGATAGATTTCCAGCTGAGATTTTCAAACAAACCATTCCATTTAGTAACTGCAGTAGGGACACTGTTATTCTTATACCCATTTGTTACCTTTATGGATACAGAACCAAGTCTTACACTCCAAGAGTTTGAATCTCTTGATTAAATTCACATTCAATTCTTGGCGGTGGTTTCGAATCGCATTTAGAATGCCCTCATACAAAATAAAATTGGTTCTGATACCTGGAAATTTGGTCAAAAACTCATTGTAAGTCATGAAATTACCATTGTCATTCAGTAACTGTTTGACAAAAAAAAATGTTGTAATTACACCGCTCCTGCACATGAATAACTTTTCTGTCTCTTAATACATTTCCATTGTACTGAATACATTCAGCTAAAAATTCATGTACAGAATCAGGGCAACTTTTTAAATTAAGTTTCTTGTAATGTTTCATTACATCCTTCCAAAAGGGATTTTCAACATTTTGCACAATAACATTTGCATACTCAGCTCCAAAATTATTGATCTTGGCCAACTTTGGATACATATTAAGACACAAACTCTCTAAAATCAGACTCAAACGTTAGTCTTCTCAGCCAACTGATCTTCATAGTGGACAAAAAAGTTCTAACATTTAACATTTTTTTAGACCACCTTCACTATACTGCTTGTCAATAACAGACCTTTGATTTTACTTTGTTTGCCATTCCAGAAAAAAGTACAGTTCTTTTTCTAAAGTACTAATAAAGTCTTCTGATGGATCAGGCAGATTAATTAATAAGTGGACAATTTTTGAGAACACTAGTGTCTTAATAACAGTAATCTTTCCAAAGGGAGTAAGTTGTCGCTTCTTCCAAGAAGCAAGGATCCTTTTCATTCTTGGAATTTTATCCTCATAATTAATTTTTACAATACAATCGGTGTTAGTAGAAAGTTTAATTCCCAAAATTTTAAAGGTGCCAGGATCCCATACAAAATTCTTGTCTCTCATGTATCGGATACTACAGTTCATCCTGCTTCCAATCCAGACAACTTGGGTTTTATCGAAAGTTCATTTTAAGTCCAGAAACAAGTGAAAACTTTGAAAGCATTGAAACTGCTTCATTAAATGATCTTTCACTTCCATCCAAGCATAAACTTGTGTCATCTGCAAACTGGGAAAGCAAGCTTTCCTTGTCCTTTTTTTTTTATTCCTTTGATAAGTACATTTCTACGAATCATAAGAGACAGGATTTCAGCACAAATCAGATATAAGGAATTGGATAATGGGTCCCCTTGTCTCACCCCTCTTCCTATGGGAAACCATGGGGAGTATTGACCGTTAACCAACACGCAAGTTGTTATATGCTTATATAAAAGGCCTTAATCCAGTTAATCATGCTTGGGCCAAACTTAAAAAAAAAAAAAAAAACTTCTCCAAGAATGACCAAGAAACGCTGTCAAAGGCCTTTTCAATATCAACCATAAAAACATTCCAGGAATATTTTCTTTTTTCAGCATACAAAAGTGTATCGTAAAGTAATCGAATATTTTCACCAATGAAGCGGCCCTTCAAAAAACCTTTCTGACTTTCGTGAACTATTTGTGGAAGTACCCCCTTCAAACGGTTGGCAATACGTGTTGAAGCAATCTTGTATGCAGTATTTAGGAGTGAAATGGGACGCCAGTTTTTAAGAAATTGTTTTGATTTATCTTCTTTCGGAATACATATGATGGTCCCTTGTCTCTGTGATATTGACAGCTGACCTTTAGAAAAACCTTCATTAATTGAGCGCACAAATAGGCTGCCAATGTCCGCAAAGAAGAACTTGAAAAATTCCACAGTAAATCCATCAGAACCAGGGCTCTTAAAGTTTTTCATATGTTTGAGTGCGGTTGCCGCCTCCTGATATGTGATGAGCCCTTCAACTGACTCACTGTCCTTGCGTGTTAAAACTGGGGCATCAGGGAATTCAGCTATGATGTCAATGTCAGAAACATCACGAAACTTGTATAGGTCTTCATAAAACTGTTTTAACTTCTTCAAGTATACCTTTTTGATCAGAGAAAACATCATTGTTCTTTTTCTCTAGAAATGGTATTGATTTGCCTAAGTAATTTCTATTTTCCAGGTTGCAGAAATATTTGCTTACTTTTTCCCCTTGATTTATCCAGCGAACCTTTGAACGTATTGCCATGCCTTGTATTCTAGAGTCTCTATTTTCTTGCAGTTGTGCTTTCAAATTTTCCAAATGGGGATGTCATCTTCCTGCAAGTCTTTTTCAAGAGATCTAATTCTTTTTTTTCAAGGTTGCATTCTTCTTTAGAATCCTGCTTTTTCTTTTGGGAGGCATAGGAAATGGTCTTACCTCTAATTTCAAACATTAGAGTTTCAAAGAAGAGTTGGTCACTTATCTGGAAACATAGATCTTCATTCCTGATATTGTCAATGTTATCTACTTGTAAACTATGGCAGCATATTGTTTTTTACTTCACTAATAGTCTGCTTTATTTCAAGGACATACTTTTTATCTCTAAGTAAACTCCTGTTAAATTTCCAAAAGGTTTATCACGTTTAAATTGATCTTTTTTCATAACAATATAACCACAAATGGTCTGATCGGTATCCTGGGTCGATAAAGACATTGTTTACTTCTGCCATCAATCCTTCGGTTATCAGAAAATAATCAAGCCTTGCTTGTTTTATTGAATTAAACTTACGCCATGTGTACTCCCTTTTATCTGGAATCACTTCTCTGAAAACGTCAAAAAGGTTGTGTTCTGTCATAATACTAGTAATTTTTTTTCGGGTTCTTGGACGATTCTCAGTGCTTGAATAGTTTCGCACATCTATTTTCATATTCAAAGCACAGTTCCAGTCCCCGGTTATAATCACATGTTCATTGTCAATCTGATCAATGTGTTCACAAACCTTGTCAAAAACTCTGGTTTGTCACCACTACTGGGCCCATATACATTTATCAAGGTAAACTTTTTTTTTTCAAAAATTCAACATTCATCACAATAACAACCCATGCTGGTCTCTGATAACATCAAGCAATTTATATTCGAAATTATTATTGAAAAATATGGCAACACCATTTTTATTTGTTTCAGAGCCACTGAGCCAAACATTTTAACCCCAGCTAGCTCGAATAAAATCCTCAGACTCAACTTTTAAGTGCGTCTCCTGTAAACAAAGGATATGAGCATCTCTCTTTCTCACAAAATCAAAACACCTCCTTCTCTTATTTGAATTGTTCAACCCATTGCAGTTGAATGAACAAATCTTAAAAGAATCTTTTGCTGTCATCTTGGTATGATACTAGGGAACTGTACAAATGTGAGAGAAAAGGGATTTAAGAAAAAATCCTGAGATACATACTGTACAAAGAGAGGCCATAAGGAAACTTTAGAACAGCAGTGACTATCAGTGTCCATGTTTGTACAAAAAAAACTGCAGTGCAGCAAAAACAAAACAAGAAAAGGAAAAGCAGGTTACAGACCATTTCTCCCTCCCCTCTCTCCAAACTAGATTCAGCACAAAATACAGAACATAACAATGCAGCAGCCTGAAAAGGACAGACAAGCTTCCATTTTCCATATACTGACGTCATACACGCCACATTTATCCACTTCAACAGACACAATGTCATCATTATTTTCTCGAGGGCCATGCCTCTCAAAAACATATCCAAAGTCACCATAGTATAATGAAGGAGTAAAAATGAACTTGACCCAGTTTCTGTCGAACCCGCTGGCACATCACTCGAGCACATGAAACTCACAACACACATACATAACGTAAGGACGACTACACTACACGACAACAACAAAAAAACACTCACGCAGTCTTGTCATAATTGGGTCCACCGCCAATACTCCACACTGAGCACCACAAAATAATCCATGGCAAGGAAACACAAGCTTTTCACCCCACATTCACTACACGATTCATTCACGATGGCGGCCATTATTGACCGAGTCATGTGACCAAAACAAACAGAACATATGCTCCCGCCATTGAAAATGAAAACAAATGATAAACAAAATTTAAAACAAATTCGAAAGGTAATCTCAGAGGGAAATATACATTTTGACAGATACTCCTATTGAACATTACTTCTGTCGAATATCTATTTAACCAATGGATTAATCGATCGGGAAATGGTTCAATCGATCGGGAAACAATGTCAATGACAGCTAGTCACACTCAATGACTCATGATACGGTCCAATTAAACATGTTACAGAAGGCAAGAAAAGTAGAACATCAAAGCAAGAATCATGCAAGGAAAATGTCTTTTTCATAGAGACACCAACCCAAACTGGTAGCTACAGAAAAGGGACATGCAGATTCAAGGTAGTTACTTTACATGTGTAGCAGACGATGCTGTACATAGACCTACTTCAAAGCAGTCCTACTTACGTTGCGACCACATGACACACGTTGGTCTGAATGCCTGAAATCGGAAAGAGATTTCACAGTAACGATCTTCCCACTCACAGATTTCATGATCACATTGCTGTTCTTGGTCCATGCCTGTTGGCAAACGGTTGTGTCACTCTTAACATTACACAGCAAAGAGTATGCACGGGGAGTCAGATCCTCAACTATAATTGTTCCTGTGCCTTTCAGACACTTTCGGGAAAACAGCACAGAGTCTCGCACACGCCACGAAACAAAACACACAATAATCCCTCTCGCGGGGTTCTTCGACTGGGTTCAGGATCCCAAAGATCTGCGTTGTCCCTGGTTGGCACCCACACGGTGAACAGCCTCTATGTCCTCTCTTTTCACTTTCAATTTCAGTTTGTCGTTGAAGAGAGAGACCACTTTGTCCTCACACAGCTGCGATGTCTCCTCGGTACCACTCTCCTCCTTCAAGCCGTAGATGCGCAGGTTGTTCCTGCGCACGTAGGCTGACAGGTCCTCCGCTCGGGTGTCAGCCAGCTCCGCAAGGTGCCTGGTTTCAGCAAGCTGGGTCTTCATCAGCTCCTCCCTCTTCTTCGCATCTGTCACCTCTCTCTTCAGCTTGTCGTTCTCCGTCTGCACTGCCAACAGAGCGGCCCTCAACTCATCCACCATACTGGTCAACTTGGGAGATTTCTGCTCCGTTGGCGCACAGTTTCAGCATCAGGTCTTCATTACTGATGCCCCGATCGCAAGGGTGGAAGGGGTTGGAGTTTCCATCAGGGGAAAAAACTGGGTTGGAACTCTCCGAGTCCGACAAATGGTAGTCGTCCCCCTTGTTGGCCATCATGTCCTCTTCTTCTTCTATCGACAGCTTGTAAGCGAATTTCAGCAACGTTTCCTTGACTGATGTTGGCTTTTTTTCCTGATACCTTCTGCTTCTTCGGGGTACTCTTACTATCAGTCACTTCATTGGTTTTCGATCCAGAAGTATCCGACGAGTTTGAACCTAATTGTGATCCCGCCGACCGTTATTTACGTTTCCGATCACTGTCATGTCGATTCGTGGCCACACTGACTGACGAGTCAAACATCATTATTTTCCTCTAGTGCACACACACATTTCTTCACTTATTAAGTCCAAGTGGGCTCATGTGATAAGGCAGTAGCTGCACTGCTAAACTTGCTGCATTTTACTTGATGATCGGCAAGTAATTAGTTAAAATAAGCTAATTACTCTCGCATCGTTTGACAACACACCTGCCTTCGCTGGTTAGCAGTGCTCTCACCCAGGATCTACAAACCTTAATCATCAATTCCATGGTTGTGGCATCAACTTTCCTCTTTTTTTTTTTTTTTTTAAGCCGACATATTCATTTCAAATTTCAAAACAGAAATATTCTCAACTAACATGACAAAGATATTAACTCTCACTTTAAAAACAGGTTCTTTTAATGAACTCCTTGTTCTTTTCTCCTCAGGCATAAATACATGATCTTTGTTAGTTAATTTGTGAAAAACAAACAAACAAAATAATGCATACAAATCAGGGTTTCATTGTTATTTTCAAAAGTAATTTTTGCTTTTTTTTTGTTGATCAAATGACCTGTTCAGATATGGCAACCGTAAATTATTTTCAGTTGGAAATGGGTTTACTCAATGCTCAACTCTAAAATCATCTTATGTGTTAATGATCTAAAAGTTTGGCAATTCTGATCCACCACAGTGTCATGCAGTATTACAGTGGTGTTAAACTTCTATATCGCCAATCTTACAAGTGTGGGTGGCATTTTTAAATCAAGCAAACATTCACACAGCTGACCACTCAAAGGCATGTGGTTTTCCCATCCACTCCACAATCAAGTTTTGTTTTGCTTTGTTTTGTTGTGTTCTGTTTCTTCTTTCACTTTATATCTCAATTAAAGCATTGGTTCTTCACCTTGCTGCTGACATCATGGCTCTTTCCGTTAAGGCAAACAGACAATTCTCACTGGTTGTAAAATCAATCTTTGACTATACGCATATCTGTTAGGCAGATAAAATTAACATGCCAATCAGTTTGACTGACATCACGCTGGTTTTTTTTTTTTTTTTTTTTTTTTCAGGCATATTTTTTCATTCATTCAGTGTCCTGGTTTTATTACTGGAAAATCAACATACAAAATTTCTCAAAATTCTATGGGTTCCCAGATCAGAAACTGAACCCTAATTTGTATATTACTGCTGATGAGTCTGTCTCACTACATTAATATGATAACAAAAGTTGATTTTCAAAAACCACCAAATAAAAAGCAAGACAGCACTCTGCCTTCCCTCAATGCAAATCACTGTTTGGAACCATCAAATCATCATCATCCCTAAAAGACTTTTTAGCAACAGCCCCCAAAACATGACCATGCAACACAAAAGCAACCTGACATGAGCCGAAACAAAACTACAGTCAGACACTGCTCACCTGGCGATGCTCTCAATCTCCATGCCAGAGAAACCAAAGGCACTGTCTCCCTCCACGCAGACCACTCTTTTGCCTGGGGCATAGTCTCGGCACCACAGCGCAGCAGCCAATGCAAAGCCGATTCCCACCCCCATGGTGCCGAATGTGCCTGCATCCAGACTGTCCAAAAACAGCACAATGCTATGTAGAATACCAGTGTGAGTTTGAATTATCTGAACTGATCACTAGAACTTTTCAATGGATTTTAAGTCTGTTTGGCTTTTTGTCTTTATTTATTTTTTTCATTTATGGTAATGCCACGAATCACATAAGAAGAAGCAACAGTCGTAATCTGTAAACAGTGGAGGATGAACAGCGCCGAGCGGTGGTATAGTAGTGACAGCAGCAGCACCAGTGGCAGCAACAGCGACAGTACTGGTCCTGGTGGTGGTATATATATGACAGTGGCTTCTGCTACCATTATTCATACCACCATCAACACCAATACCATGACAGTGAAATAACCTGTGACCTTTCCCATGCTCATACCAGCTGTAAGCGATATTGAAGTACACTGTTACGTCCCTTCCTGTGCTCTCCAGACATCACCTGAACCCAGGTTTCTTCCTCCAAAACTGTACTGAGAACAATCCACAACAGCGTCCATTAAGGGAAACACTTGCATGATAAGGGATCTCTCTGGGCTCTGCTTACAACCTGAACTGATGGACACCCATATAAAAACAGTAACTCCCAGTAACTGGCTAAATCCTAATGCCCATAAGACATGTCTCTAAAAGTCAAACAAAAGCGCCAAAAGAAGGGAAAAGAAAGATTCTGACTAAAATAACAGATAGCCTTTAGTCTGAAATGAAAAACTGGACAAACAAAAAAGGCACAGCTCAAAGAGGGCATTAATAATGCCGTCACATATAAAGAAAGAAAATGTTCCCAGCTCTGTCCTGCTGACGGAATTGTCGGATTCCTACAACAAATTTTCACTGGCCAATTTCCCTGCTTGAGCAACATGAAAAGAGAATCCTGCTCTTTCACACATGTTTTACAGCTCTGTCTATCATTTTTGTAAATTTCTTACTTACAACGATGCTTTGTTGTTGTTGTTTTTATATAACAATTCCGCAGGAGTGCGTTCACAGACAGACACATCCCCACACAAAATAAACCCCACTATACTCTTTTTATCCAAAGTGGATGGATGGGTGGATGGATGTGAATGATGGAAGAACTGACAGGCTACACAGCCCGCCCACTGCATTACAGTACACGTTACACCTGTGTTTGATCAAAGGCAGAACTGACCGGTGTCTGGGGAGGCTGTTTGGCAGCATGGTGCGCCCTATGTCCATGGTGTTGGAGCCTTCATTCACAATCAGGCAGTCCTTGGGCAAGGCTTTCTGGACCTGCAACAAGAACCATCTCCATATTCTTTCTGGATGCACTGTAAAACCACTACAAGTCTACCTGAAGAAATTCTGTTTTTCTCTCATCTTCCTTGCGCTCCTGGTGCCGGTACTCTCACACTGCTCATTCTTGCTGCCCTAGACACAGCTCCATCCAGGTCCATCCTGTTGCAGTACACCAGCACTCTAGAGGAGTCATCAATAATCAGGTGTCATGAGGTTTCTCATCACAGGAGACACTGCACTGCTGCCAGGTCACTTTACACCATGCTCAGTGCTCCTGCTATGATCTAACATATACTACACATTGCCTGATGAGGTCTGCTACTTTTGACAAAAACTCTGCCATGAAGTCAGTATGAGTGAAAGCCCCTTCTACAATGAAGACAATTTCAGGAATCTACAGACAACAATGTTTTTTTTTTTCTTACAGGGACTCCTTACATGCATGTGTGGGGAGAGAAAAAACAGACAGTGAGGCCATCTGGACAGCATGGCATTTCAAGGCCACAGAATGGGAGACCACTCTTCCCTTCCAACAATCAACGAGGATGAAGATACTGCAAGTTCCACGCTGATAAAAACAAAAAAAAAAAAAGTTCCACGCTGATGCCAGACTTGAAGGTACAACTGTACTCGAGCCTTTCCGGTGTACATCCTACCATATCCCTGATTTTGCAAAGCTCTAGAAATACACCTGCAGTGCTGGTCAGTACACTTCTGCTGATCTTCCAGACCCATTCTGGACATTCTCCTGAGTAGTTCTACCTTTCCATTTGAGGATGAAATCTGGACAGGACCAAACGAAAATCACAGAATGACAATATTTATTCTGAGAGAGATAACTCTCCCCCCCTCCTCCTCCTCCCCTGGCCCGTCCCCAAATCTTCAGTTTGAGATGCCAACCACCGCACCAGGTACGGAAGTATGTAGCATTGTTATAATAATGTCCTTTGGATGTTCAAGCCCGACATCCAGATTTCTACAAAACACACACACACACACACACACACACACACACACACACACACACACACACACACAATTTAATGATGCAGTTTAAAAATCATTATTTCTATCAGTCACAAAGACAGAAAAATAACTATCAATCAATAAATATCTTAACTGACAAAAATACAAATCACAATAACAAATTACCTCAGCAAAAGCGGCATAATAGTTCAGTGGTACTCCGTGGTCCTTGGACATAGTCTAAAAAGAACATCAAACAGATACACTTATTTGCGTATCAGTAACTGACCTGTCAAACAAAAACCACAACTTACTATAGAAAATATGATTCATGGCATACACATATTCTTGTAGAGACAAGTTCACAAATATATCAAGACCAGTCTCTTACAACTCGCCCTGTTTTGTTTTGAATTGGACATACGCACACACTGTTCTTGTAACTATCATGTCCCTGTAGTTAAAAAGAGGTTATTATTTATCAATTAAAAAAAAAACCTGAAAAAAACCAACAACAACCAATCAACCAACCCGCCCCCCAAATATAAACAAATAAAAAAAAAAAAAAAAAAAAAGGCCAACATTTTACACAAAAAAGATTTTCCTCAGCCTCCCTCACCACAAATGAAAGCTTTGAATCTTGCACTTCAATGACCAATCCCAACATCTACTACACCACAGACTTGTGTTTGGATACTGCTACCACTATAAACAACTATCGCTA
>JADBJO010003566.1:137500-147500 GCA_016801955.1 Conus betulinus | reverse complement strand
AAAATATGCAGGGCACCACCTGCTAACCCTCCTCTGACAACAACAGCTGCTCAACCATAGAATTATTTGCCCTTCAAGAAGATGCCACCAATAAGAATGTCCATCCATCAACAATCCAAATGAATCTGCAGATGCCAACGACTGCTGACATTAATTCACCTCAGGCACGCATGAGGAGGGAACAAAATCAAGTTGAGGTCACCACCAGTACAGGGCATCTAGTAGATGCCACAGAATTTGATACTTTTTTTTTTCCTTTTTTTTCAGATGGTCAACAAGGATTAAACTGATAAAGATCATGCTATGGAGGTCCATTCTGGCCAGACACTAAATGGTAAAGATTTCCTGTAGGATTGTTTGATATCCAAGTGTCAACCAGCTAAGACATGCAAACATCTGCATTGCTGATCATGAAATGGGAGCTACACTCTCTGAGACCCATCCATTGTGAGGATAAAACTCAAGTATGTGTCTCAAGTTTTCCAAACTGTGACCTCAGTAAACTCGGCTATAGCATGGTGCGGGTCAGGGGCTAAAAGAATACTTCACAGATGCACAATTCTGATGGAGCTTTGAACCAACAACCCCACCCCCACCCCACCCAAACCTGCAAGCATGCCAAGCAAATCATTGCCCCACAGGGCGGCTGTTTGGTTCAGGTCTGTGGCTTTGGGTCCTTTGGTTAGGTAAGTACAGGGAAAAAAGACGTAAAAAGGAAAAAAAATCCAGTTCAGACATGCAGGAAGGGAAAGAGTGGCAATATATCAAAGAGACATATTCTTCCTAAGTATAAGGAAAAAAATCCAGTTCAGACATGCAGGAAGGGAAAGAGTGGCAATATATCAAAGAGACATATTCTTCCTAAGTATACATGCTTTAAAACAGAGAAACCCACAGAGAGGAGAAGGCTGATATGCTACAATGTACTGCATAGCACTTGTCAGATTCAGCTTCGTAGGTGCCTTGTCACTCTGTTCTCTCTTGCAAATACTCTTTGTCAGTCAATGGTGGTACTCCTTTCCACACACATCTGAAACCATGTCTCACTCTCACCATCTTGGCCAAACACTTAATCACCTGGCCTGAGGAGTACCTCCTTCACATCCTTCCAGCTACGAATAACGACAGATATGAAAATCTGGCAAAACTGTGGCAAAATAAGAAACATCATTACAAGAAGTTTAATGTAGTGCACTCAAATAAAAGAAAGAGGTTCTCAGGAAATAGCGCACAGGAACATACAGAAAGGATGAGAAGCCAAGGTAATGTTGCTTATAGCTGGGCTGTCACTGCGCTGAAGTCAACTTAGATGTTCAAAAATTTAAATAAAATTAAAAAAACCTTCATTCACCAACATTTTGTTAAAAACTTTCTTCTGTAAATTCTTACATCAGATGAAAAAATGCTGATCTCTCTCAGAATTTCAATTCTCACATCAAGTGGGGTATCTCCGAACAAAGGTTTTCAAGGAATCTGCTGTAAAATGTTTACATCTCACATCATGCAAGTCTCAACACTCTAAAAGAATGTGTTTCATCGTGAGTGGTACATGACATGGAATGCACCACAGAAAAACTCTTCACCTTTCAAAAGATAAAAACGGAAAGGATGAACAAGATGTGATTCTCACCTGGATCGAGCAGGGGCCACGCAGAGTGGGTGGGTATCCGGCACCACCCCTTTACCCATGGGAGTGGGAAGGAAGGGGAGAGAGGGTGGTGTCCACCAGATCTCTGATGACCCATTCTGCCTGGGCGTATGCTGCTCCTGTTACACATCGATCCACAGGCTGGCATGATCAACACAGACATCCACCACCTGTGTGTGCACATTTATGAAAAAAAAAAAAACCAACATATACAATTGTATGCAAACAAGCAGGTGTCCGCATTTGTACTTCAGAATTGAAAAAAATACTGAGACTAAAATAAAAAAGGTTTTTTTTATGTCCCACTTTTTATACATGATTTGATTAGGAGATACCAGTTATCAGCTGAATGTTCTGTAATAGCCTATGTATAATAATCATGTCTTCTGCTTTGGAAATATTTCAACTGGCCAGTTAAAGATTTGAAGATGTTAATATCCATGCTCGTTTGATGTTAACAGGTGATTTGTTCCTTATAGGTGCCCTGAAAGGAAATGTTTTTCATATCATCATGGATTATTCAATAAATACTTCACGTTCTTGCACTCATTTACTTCCTCCCTACACAAGTACATGAGAAGGCATGCACTTGCACATGCACACACAATCATAAAGGGTACGCTACAAACTGATGGTACAAACAAGCATGCTCACCCTTGCCTACGATGATGAGAGGCTTGCGGGCAGACACCAGGAGGTCCACAGCCTTGCTGATGCTGGCAGAGCTGGAAGAAATGGGTGGTGGCAGAGGGCACCTTTGCAGGTACCTGAAGCACAGAAATCACAACACATCCCAGTAATGGTAGAAGCAAAAGCCAGGCACAAAGTCTACTCAACAGTCTGCCATCAAGCTCCTTTACTTTCTCTACATGACATCATCCTGGGTGTCACTACTTGCCCACCGATATGCACACATTAATGTCCTCTCTTCTTCCATGTCCTATAATCCCCAAACTGCTTACTATCCTGGATATCAGTATCTGCCCACCAATATGCACACATTAATATGCTCTCTTCTCTCTGTGTCCTGTAAGACTCAAAACTGAAGTCTCATTTCATGACCTTTTGTTTTAAAACAGGTTTCAATTCATATTTCATACTGCAAAAGTGCCACTGATTTTTTCAATGGCATACTTTTCAAGGCATTGTCCTCTTGCTTTTCTCTGAAATAAAATCTTAATGCTTTTGCATTGCAACTCGATTTGTGAAAAATGTGAGCAACATAACAGCATGAACCCTCTGTTGATACCAGACACCTTCAAACCAGAAAGGTGCACTCAATATACTGCCAAAAGCGTGAGCCACAGTAGGTGTTGAAGCACAATATTGGAACAGACAAGTACGCCCCTGTTTAAAGTAATAAAAATAAGCTACCACACACTCATCTATCTCCACTCTCTAACTCCTGTCCCACAACATCCAACAGTGGAGAACAATGGCAAAAGTGGCAAACAGCAATGTCCTTACCTGAGAGATTTCTCAGGCATCTTGGCATCAATCATGTCACCTGGGATGTCAATGTAGGATACCCCTGGACGACCGTACATGCACTGCCGCACTGCCTGCAGGTGGAAGTAGAAATACCTGAGTCACATCTCCTGCACCTCCTTGTTTTTAAACAACACTGTCTGCAAAGCATGCAGAGCAGCAAGAAGGAAATAGAGGTACAACACGTACATTTGTTATGAAATGTACTCTACGATACAGCATCAAAGTTTGATTTTATTACATTTCAGAGGGCTCTTCTAAAATGTAGTCATGGTACATGGCTATGCTATGATTTTCTTGCAGCTCAGCGGGCTGTTATATAATGTCCTCTACACCATTGTACTAAGATTTTCTTGCAGTTCAGAGGGTTCTTCTGAAATGTACTCTGTGGTACACCATTATACTGTGATTTCATTACAGTTCAGAGGGCTGTACTCTGCGGCACATATCTATACCAGGATTCCACTGCAGTTCAGAGAGCTCCAATAAATTTTACTCTACGGCACATCTCTATACCAGGATTCCACTGCAGTTCAGAGGGCTCCAATAAAATTTACTCTACGGCACATCTCTATACCAGGATTCCACTGCAGTTCAGTAGGATCTAATAAAATTTACTCTATGGTACACCTTACACCAGGATTCCACTGCAATTCAGAGAGCTCTGATAAAATTTACTCTATGGCACATCTCTATACCAGGATTCCACTGCAGTTCAGAGAGCTCCAATAAAATTTACTCTACGGTACATCTCTATACCAGGATTCCACTGCAGTTCAGAGAGCTCCAATAAAATTTACTCTGCGGTACATCTCTATACCAGGATTCCACTGCAGTTCAGAGAGCTCCAATAAAATTTACTCTACAGCACATCTCTATACCAGAATTCCCCCGCCGTTCAGAGTGCTCTCATAAAATTTATCTATGGCACATCTCTATACCAGGATTCCACTGCAGTTCAGAGAGCTCCAATAAAATTTACACTATGGTACATCTCTATACCAGAATTCCACTGCAGTTCAGAGAATTCTGATGAAATTTCTCTGCGGTACATCTCTACACCTGGATTCCACTGCAGTTTAGAGGGCTCCCACAAAGGAAAAAATAGAAACTCTTTCACTTTTCCTATTTTTTAAGCATTTCTTTATTGATCAGTTGATATGTACATAAACAAACTATTGAACTGAAAGAGCAACAAGCAATAGTTTAAGGTGAGACATGACCAAAGCAGGATGAACACATTATTCTCAGAGGATGATGATGTACATGTTTGCATCAGATTGCACCACCAAGTTTCAACAGTTTTCCAGGTCAGGGGGGTGGGGGAGACATACTGCCCGATCTCCCCAGAATCATGGCAGTTTTTGTTTTTCCTTGGTGGGGAGCCCTCTAAACTTGCAGTGAAATCCTGCTACAGAGATGTGAAAATGTCTGGGGCACCACAGCATGTGTGACCATTGAAATATACTACACTGCTGATTTTTCACATTGTCTGTCCACATAAAATCCTCCTTCATAATGCAGCAGCTTCAAAGATACAACAATACTTCCCGGCAGAGACATGGCAAAAGAAAAAAAAAAACAATTCAATTTTAACAGAAATCAGCTCTGGTAAAATAAAAACTTGTACCCGACATTACCTTCTCAACAATGAAGGGAATTTTGTCCAAACTGCTGGGTCGAACTGAAAACTTACTGAAGGGCCGGGCCGTTTCCACCTGTAAAATACATCACCATGATCAGAGGAATACTAAAATTACAATCTTATTTGTCTAGATTGGATGGGATGGGGAGTTGGTTGGTTTCTTCTTAGTTGCTGGCCTGATCTATGGCTGGTTTGTGTTTACAATGTCTGTACTCAGCAAAGGTGGTCTTCATGGTAGCAACAGCGAGGCTATAGGAATGACATGGACCCACAGTTTACTTCTACATACATGTATTTGCCTGCCGTAAAGATACCTCTACATGGATGTCACACCACTCTGGAACAGACTTCTATACTGGGATGAAGATAACATAGTTTATCCAAGTCATTATACAAGTGAACAAAACCACATAGCAATGAATACCTAAACTTTTATAAAAACGACTTACTGATGCCAAAACACATTCTTATAATATTCACAATGCTGCCTACTAGGTAATCTATTGTTCAGTCAAAGCAGAGGTAGATTTTACTGATGCCAAAAAACATTCTTATAATATTCACAATGCTGCCTACTAGGTAACCTATTGTTAGTCAAAGCAGAGGTAGATTCTGAGTTAAAAGTTGACCTTTTCTCCTTTACTCATGTGTACTGACTCAAATATCTGCAGCTTTTTGTAAGCATATATTTTTGGTTGCTCTCTCTCTCTCTCTCTTCTCTGGGAGGTCTTTCAACTATACCAACATTTGCTAGATAATGATGTTCCAAAACATCTGTGTAACTCACAGTACAAATTTCAACACACAATATGATCATCTCCAACAAAACACAAATAATCCAGTCCTTGTATAATGTTTCGTAAGTCACGAATACCCCTCAAAGAAGTACGGATAAAACCAAAGAATCAAGCAGAACACTTCAGTTTTCTGATGCATCATGCTGCATGCTACAAATGTGGTAACCTATCAAATGGTGTGCCACGGTTTGCAGATGGCATCCTTTGCTATGCTATGCCTAACATATTTCCTTTGTGCATGTTGACACGAAGGCAGTTCATCCATTGTCCACCTTTTCCTTGGAAATTGAGAAAGATCCTGCTCTACACTTCACCCCCAACCTCACCCCTGTCTCTCTCTTCCCCCCTCCCAGCTGCAGTCGCAGTTCCCGCACAAAGAAATATGAATAAGCATAGCGGAAGGCTGTGCATAGTCAGAGCAGCGTCACTTCAATTTTTCATATTCTGGAGAGAGAGTCTTATCTCACAGAACTCCTAAACACATGCTGACTCTGTGCACACGTATGCCAACTCTAAAAGTTTGGACGTTTTCTGAGCAAAATGCTGCTTCTTACTTAAATGAGCAACATGTCTTCCACAGATCATGCAAAAAGGAAAAAAAAAAAATATAAACCCCTTCACACAAGAACGTTGCATGCATTCTAATGGTAAAAATGACTGACAACATTGAGCTGACAATGATGATGATAAGAAGGAGGAAGAAGAAGAGCAAGCACACACCTGGGGATACTCCTGGAAACCTCCCATGGCTTCCTGGTCCTTGTCACAGGAGCCTCCAACAACGATCAGTGGCCTGGGACAACACACACACACAACAGTAGCGCCAGGTACCTTTCCTTCTCCATCTTGTTTTCAGAGCAGAGAAGGGAAGAGGGTAGGGATGTTGGAGATGTTTCTGGGCAAGGCTATGCAGTAGTTTTGTAGGGAGGCACTGAAAGAAAGCTTGGAAGGGTCCTGTACCGTTTTCAATCCACCCCAACACTTTCCTATTCCCCCCTCACCTCTCTCTATTGGGTGGGAAAGGGGTTGGTTTTTGGGAGAGGTGAGTATAATGGATGAGTACAAATAGTGAGGTGCTGAAGACCCACTCACCTCTCCACCTTCTTTCCCCTTCTGTCTCCATCCCTGATAACAATACCTATATCATACTGCGGCATTGTTCACAGTGGTCACACTGTGCTTGCCTTTGTACTGCATTATGCTGCTCTGCATGTCACTGCACTGAACAACCGTGTGTTGCATTACACTGAATATCAGTCAGACATGGGACCACAGGAAAAAAGGAAGATCCAGCGTCCTTATCAGGTAGAGCATTGTGATGAGATACAGTGCTGAAGAGTATACTTCATCTGAAAATGTTTTAATGAATTCATAAACAGTTTGGTTAACACAGATCCAGACTGCTGCTCCTGCCAACACTCCCTGTATAGACAGGCAAGGATTAATCCCATCTACCCAACAAAGGAGTGGAGTGTTGTGTGTATCACAGTTTTTTCATTTTTAATCCTGCCATTCAGGCAGCCACACTCCAACTTCGGGGCAGGTGCATGCTATGTGTAACGTGTCATCCATAGCAATGGCCAAACTGGCCATTTCTTCCGAAAATTGGTGATGGGATTTTTTACATGCATGCAAACTATGCATGCATTCACACATGGAACCTTGGTTTATAGTCTCATTCGAAGGACTGTATGGGAAATGGAGTCAGAACCAATGTTAACTCCAAGGGAAAAATCCCCCTGTACTGAAACAGCCAGGCAGAGATTCAAACCCGCAGCCCCAGGATCACCAAGATTATGAGTCCAGCGCTCTACCACTGAGCTGTTCCAGCCCCTAACACAGATTTAGTCCAAACAACATGAAATACAGTTTCCCCACATTTACCTTCAAAAACGTCAATCCCTTCAATCTAGGTGAAGTGAGTGGACCGTATTTTCATTTCTGACACCAAACACTTGAAATGATGAGGCATGGAGAGCAATAGACAACAAGAACAACAAAATTCCATCGGTCTGGAGCTTTTTGTGTTCTGTTCTCGTTTTTCAAAGAACAGAAACATGACCATCAACACAGTTATGCTTCACCTTCCATCAAGTGAATTTCATCAAATAGCATGATGTTCCTGTCTGTATCTCGTAACTATGGTCTACTGTACTAAACCACTCTGTACTGTGCTGTAACTGTGCTATAACTTTACTTGTTCTGCAGTCTAATTGCACTGCCTTTTGCAGTGTGCAGTAATTAATTGTCCAGTACCTGCTGGCACTACGATGTAACACACTGTGCTGTTTTGTTTTTCTTGCACCAAGCTGGCACTGATCAATTTCCTGTCATAGCGTAAACTGCCTGACTGTTATGCTGCTTTCTCGATGGCAAGTGCCTCATTACTGATTATCCTCAGTTCTGCCCCTTCCCTCCCCCATCCCCCACAAATCCCAATCACCCTCCTGCTTCCTTCCCATATATCTCTGTTAACAAACAATAAGACACAGTAACAAAAGTTATCAAAAATGGAGTCTTCAAGGGGAGGAAGTATTTAGTGGGAGTGGAATCTGGTAACAGACAAACAGAGGACATGAGAAAGAACCCACTTTCCAGCTTTTTAACCAATTGGTAAACCAACGTTACTGGTAAGGAAAGTACTCTGTGTATACGCACACACTCCCTCTCTCTCTCTCTCTCTATTATATATATATGTATACACACACACACACACACACACACACACACACACACACACTAGATGACCACCATCCCCTACCTCCCTGTTCCTTCTTCTCACTCTATCCCCTTTCTCCACGTCCCCTCTCCTGCCCCCTCGTCTACCCCCATCTCTCCCTCCATGCCATCCCACCCACCCCTACCCGGTGTCCTTCCTCCCCCAACCCATTCCCCTTCCCCTCTACCCTACCCACTGTCACCTTCCCTCATTTACTGTCCCCCTCCCTCCTCCTCCCCGTTTCCTTCCCTCCCTTTCCCCTGGACCCAATATCAAACCAATATCACTTTTGCTTTCACTATAGGGTCGCATTTTTCATTGCTTTAAGGTGCGACTAATTGGATTGTCTATCTCAAATGTGTTTCACTCTTGATTTTTGTCTTTCTTTCTGTCTGCGTAAGCAGGCTGATATTCCTGCAGACACTCCCTGTGTAAAGAGGCAAGTATTAGTCCCATCTACCCAACAATGGGAGTGGAGCTTTGTGTGTATATGACTTTTTTTTTTTCCCGCCATCAAGGCAGCCATACGCCATCTTCGGGGAATTTCACTCTTGATGTGCCCAGTATGCTAGTTAGTCACCATGCCAAACAGGGAGATCTGATGACAACTTTGGATTGGTATTTCATTTCCCCCTTTCCTCCTCTATTCCCATCTTCTTCCATCCCCATGTCCTCACTCCCTATCCCCTTCCTCCTTTTCCCCCATGTTCCCCCCCCCCCCCCTCCTCCCCCCCATCCCCATTTCTCTGTCCTACCCGTGCCTTGTCCCCCCTTGGTCTCCCCCCTTCCCCCCTCCATCATCTCCCTTGTCCGAGACAGAAAACGCTTTTTCTATCAGGAAAGTGTATCCACAAATGAAACAAATTGATCTATGTAAAGAAAATGCATAGGCATATAGATGTAGGCTGCCTATCACATACCAACAGTTCTCCTGGGCATTCGCCATTCCTGCAAATGCATGGACCACTCCTGGCCCAGACACGGTCAGGCACACAGCTGGTCTGAAACAACAAACCATCACCTCTTTTCATGTATCGTTTGGTAATTAAACATGCAACAGCTGCAGTAGAAGCAGCAGCAACTGCAGCAGTAGCAGAAGTGCCATGCACACAGCTGGTCTGAAACAATAAACCCTCACCTCTTTTCATGTATTGTTTGGTAGTATGACATGCACCATCTGCAGCAGCAGAAATAGACGTAGCAGCAACAGCGGCAGTAGTAACAGTGTTATCTTTATTTATCATTTACCCAGACATTTTTTTTTCTGAATTAATCCGTTTCATCACCTTAACAGACACAAAAGCTTTCATTTCCAAGACAACAGCATTCACAAGACCAAGTTTCTCTACAGAAAGATCCGAAATTTGTAGGTTTCAGTTTGTCCTGTGTGCAAAGAAACGAACAAGCACGAGTGTCCGATTTGATCACATTCAATAACACTTGAAATCTAATTATAGGAGCGTTGTGTGCAACTGACAAACATCCAGGTCATTTCTTCTTCTCTCTTTTTTTTTGCTTCACATTTTGTGAAGGTAGAATGTTTCCCAGCAGCAACAAAGCTGAATGCGACTGAAGTTTGTCCCTCAAAGTTTTGTAAAGGTTACGACAAAAAAACACAGTGCACTCATAAACTCTCCCAAAAGGAGTGTGTGTGTGTGAGTGTGTGTGTGTGTGTGTGTGTGTGGGGGGGGGGGGGGGGAGGA
>JADBJO010003566.1:127500-135000 GCA_016801955.1 Conus betulinus | reverse complement strand
CAAAACATATATGCATGCGCACACACACACACACACACACACACGCACACACACACACACACACAAACACACACACACACACACACACACACACACACACACACACACTGACCAAGTTGGTTGGTTTGAACATTCATTACTTTACTCTTATTGTTGGCATATGTCCGAGGAGGGGGTGGAGGGAGAGAGACAGAGTGGAGAGGGTGAACGCAATTCGCAAAAAAGTTATCAAGAACATTCAGTAAATAATTAATGTGTTATGCATCAATCCACTTTACTAATACATTTGAGCATTTGGCGCTTCTAGGGGGCCTTTAGAGACCGTTAATAATGTATGAGATCATATCTTTTGCGGGGGGATGTTTTTTTGGGGTTTTTTTTTCTGGCATGAAAGTCATTAGCTCACTCCAATCAATATTAATGTCCATGGAGAACAACGTTTGCCCCCACAGTGAAAAAAAAACATGATAACATTTTCAGTGCTGCTTGCCATGCTTTTCTACCTAGCATTCCAGAAGATGCAGCGCATGGAACACATGCATAAATTTTCCTGAAAAAGTAAGTTTCAAGTTTGACCATATAGTGGTGTACCCTGACCTGACTAAATGCTGCAACCACTGCAAGGCACAATCAAAGCATGTTCCAAAGTAAACTTTCAGGTTTAATGATTTAGTTTTTACTGCCGACATATCTATGCACAGTCTACCTTTTTCTCTTGTATAAACCACGCTGAAATAAACTACATGCATCTGTGGCTGTTTGACCTTGTGTTCTGTGTTACAATGTTCACAATCTAGGCTGCTCCAATCTTGGAACAAAATCTGCGTAATTTTTCTGTTTTTTTTTTTTTTTTTTTTTTTTTTTTTTTTTTTTCTTCTGCCATACAGCTGCTCTGTGAGTGTGAGTAAAATCCGAGAAATGGGCAAATTTGGAATTCCCCTTTTTTTCCTGGGAAGTTATCACCTTTCTTCTGTATGCTTCTTGTCTGCATACATGTTCTAGGGCAATGCATGCATACCACAATCTCCATCAGTAAGTTATTTGAACAAAACAGTTTAACCACAGGAGCAAAGGTTGAATTATCCCTTTATTATTTACTGACTGTGTGTGTCCTTCTCTGAGAATTCTCCTTACATATCACATACCCACTTTATTTATGATAAACCCCCCCTCCCCCTCCCCTTCTCTTCTTCCCCCCCCCCCCCCCCCCCCCCCCCCCCCCCCCCCCCCCCCACTTTCCTTCCTGACCGATATTCCGAACAGGAAGAAACTCCCTAGTTTTGTTGTACTCGGCCATTTACTCACAAGCACCCCCTTCCATTTCGTTTTTTTTTTTTTTTTCATGCAAAAGATTGGTTAAGGGCCAAGCAATGGGATACACACTAACACAACAGGGGCTTAAGACCAAGCAATGGGAAACTGACTGACACAACGGGGACTTAAGACCAAGCAATGAGAAACATACTAACACAACGGGGACCGAGGGCCAAGCAATGAGATACAGTCTTACTATAAGGGGGCTTCCAGCCTACTCTACCTAGGACTTACCAAAGTACATTAAGGTTCATAAGACATGTTCAAAGGCAGTTAGTATCGAAAGTTATGGTCTTCAAAATTTTAGGTTTGCCGAACTTTTTACAAGTTGTCAAAAGTGAAAGTAAAACAATGGCGAATATGTGAACACAACTGGAGATCGTTTGCAGGAAACTCGTGTGGCTTAATACACAGACTGCACAAAAGTTTTGAAGTCTGTGAACACACTCCGTGCTATACCAAACCTGTTCTTTAAGTGCGCGACACAAAACGGTTGCTCCATCTATTTCTGTTTCGTCTCCGTATTCCGCGGCTGAGCTTGAAACATCTCTAGCAGACGCCATGGTGCTGAGTGAACATCGACTTTTGACCTTTAGACTTCGTGGTGGAGCACGATGGGAAAGGTATGAGTTCACAGTTACAGAATATGATAAAACTCTATAAGCACGCCAAACCGTACAAGAAATTGCTGGACAAGTTAACAAATTTTCCACACATCATGGCCCTCATTACAATCGCTAATTTACTTATCAACTAGCTATACTGCAAAATAAGTAATCAAGCAGGCAAGATAAATGCTATACGAACAACATCGAGTGATAAAGTAAATCAACTGATAAACAATTCTCTCTCTCTCTCTCTCTCTCTCTCTCTCTCTCTCTCTCTCTCTCTCTGCATGTGTATGTGTATGTGTGAGTGCCTGTGTCTATGCATGCACGTGTGTGTCAGTGTGTGCATGCAGGGATGTATGTGTGCCAGTGTATGCGCACACGTGTGTGTGTGTGTGTGTGTGTGTGTGTGTGTGTGTGTGTGTGTGTGTGTGTGTGTGTGTGTGTGTGTGTGTGTGTGTGTGTGTGTGTGTGTGTGTGTGTGTGTGTGGTGTAAGTGGGGTGTGCGTGTGTGTGTGCGGTGTGTGCCTATGAATAAGTTGGTCTTCTGCCCCCGAGGCAGGAAAAACCATTCACCTGAAGATGCACACAAAATTATGTGTGATTGAGGCCAGACAGAAGATCCTGTATGTTGTGTTGGGTGGCATTGATGGAGACCAGCCTTTTGTCCGTCCATCTCTCGAACTACTTCTGAGGCTTCCTGCATTCTCACTGTTGCTGTAGTCACATACTGCTTAGAGCATCGCATCACATTGGCTGATCACACCATGAATCTATACTAGAATGTTATCTCAAATGTAATTTACATTCCATGTTGTTCATTCTGGCTCCTCGCACACAGCACATCCAAGTTGCCCTGCTGACCCCTCTACCCCCCCCCCCCCCCCCCCCCCCCCTTCCCTCCACCCCCTTAGCACTGGCAGTCTATTGGGGGTGGAGGGGGGGGGGGGCAATCAATATCACGTCATCATGAGGGCAATCCACCCTAGGAAACACCGCTCCGCTGCCGAGACACTCTGGTGATGTTCAACGGTGTCTGTTCTAATCAACACACGCAGGACACCACCTCGCATGCGAACCCCTTACTAATGGCAATACTTGTCTGGTCAAAGTGCCAGCAAGAGTGATGGTTCCTTTCCAGAGGCTATCATCGCAATTATTTAACGACACGTCCCAATGAATTCGCCAACACCGGCGACTTTGACATGTCTTCAAGGACGTGGATATGGAGAGGAAATCGAAACTGAGGCCATCACAAGAGAGGAGCACTGGGGACTGATGTGTCTAGAATAGCTGATGTTGGCACGCAACAACGACACTAACACACACATGTTGTAAACTCCAAACGATGTTTACTAAAGGAACGCTCTGATCGTTGACCATAATATCTGGACTTGCAACTATTGGCCTTCTGCGCCTTCTCTTCACGCATACATTAGACTTTCACACACAGAGTTATAGTTCTTGCTACTTTCAATATTAAACATAACATCCCTCCTCAATTAGTTGCACATTTAGTATTAATATTATTCGCAACAGATGTAACATGTATTCTGTAATCAATTATAAAGTTAACGTGCAACATGCATAAATTTAGGGGTATAATTAATCTGTTAACAACCCAGATTACTGACGATTCACACCAAATGTCATACTCCGTCACGAGAAACGGTCCACCTTTCACACACACACACACACACACACACACACACACACACACACACACACACACGCCAAATAAATTTGTCATATGTATGTTTTGGTGCTTTAGAGTGTATAGATCAAGAAAAATCATGTTAATCTAAAAAAATCTTGGGACGCACTGTCCCTTCTGGCTTAATTTTGAAGGGTACCCATCTCGGGTGCCGCGGCTGCTTTTCGTCGGTCCAAACGTTCCATAAGTTTGGTGATCACCTGTGTCTTTGTTATATAAGCTATGAGAATTTCCGTTATGTTTTTGTAGACAGTAATACCTTCTGCACGATACGCAATAATCAGAACGATAATGCATGCAATAAGGTGACCGCAGTGAAGCTACGTGTGTACCCACCGTATGTCACACGTTGCGAACTGTAAATTTGCCAAAGTGTTTGCAATAAAGCGTCTCTCTTGAAAACTGTGCAACTTATTAAAAAAAAGTACACCACAGTGTCAAAGAACAGTCTCTTGTGATTCTTTTGAGCTATGCCACATCACCATGGGCCTATGCTGATGTCCTCTTTTGCTGGGTTATCTCCCGTACCTCCTATTTGGCTTCGACGCAAATTTTATTCTTTACAAATTCATATTTGACTTTTTATTGGGGAAAAACGTTAATGAGCACTTCCAAGTGTGAACGCATATGTGTGTGTGCATGTGTGAGTGAGTGTGTGTGTGTGTGTGTGTGTGTGTGTGTGTGTGTGTGTGTGTGTGTGTGTGTGTGTGTGTGTGCGCGCGCGCGCGCGCGCGTTTTGTGTGTGTTGATGATGATGATTGTTCTCAGATTCTGGCATTGGAAGGCATTCTGTTTTCATGGTGACATCTGCAGACTGTATTTATTTAAATCAACACAATCTCATCATTCTGAGTCGCTTCCCTCGGCACAAGTAGAAAGCGACTCTTCTGATACGCAGGCTATGACAGCAGCTTCGCCGTCGTCAGAGTCCGGAAAATCCACAAGGAAGTCAACCATATCTGTGGGCAGGATGACGTCCTCCTCTTCTGCGGACCACACTGGTTCCAAGGTGCCATCAACGTCAATCCATCCATGTCCATTGCTTGCTGTTGGAACATTAGACATGGGTTCCAGAGCCCTCTTCCAAATGGCAGCTTGATAGTTGCTCCGTTTGATGTGCTCTTGAAGAGTTTGTTTGCACGGAGGCATGCTTGCCATGTCAACGTTGTGGTTTGCGTTCAATGGCTCATCTCCACATCTCTTCTTGAGTAGCTGGTGTCGTCGGAGGTCACTGACACCGGTGAAACAATGTCTGCCGTACATGACACAGGTGAAGGTCTCAAGATCGGCTTTGACTTCTTCATCGATGGCCCATGTACCTCCAAGGCGGGCAACAGTTTCCACAAATCTTGGATTCTACTGAAGAACTTTGATGGGTTTAATTTTCCCAATGCCTTTGAGTGCACTTGTTGTGTTGCAGCGGTATAAGCATGAAGAGTCAGGAAGGCGGTGCAGTGCTGTTGCCCGTATGCTGTTGTGATGTCGGTCACGTAGATGAGCCGTTGTTTGTTGCCCATTCCTGTGTCGAACAGAATCACTAGTCCTTCAGCTGCAGAGCGAAGTGCAGGAAAAAAATGAAGAAAATGTCCGAGTCGGGATTCTTGACGCGGACGAAGCTGTAGCCATTCTGTTCAGCGTACGTACAGTAGAGGGCAACTCTGGAATCCGTCTCTTCTTGTGTGGATTTGAGCGTTGCGGTTGGGCGTCCTTGTTGTCGTCAGCTCATCTGCCGATTGCAGCAGCAAGGTTTCTCCCTCACATATCAGCATGACTTTTCTATCCTTGAATTTTGGCGCATTCTCATCTTTGCTCCAAACATCGAGTAATACTTGGCTGAGCTGCTTCTTGTTTTCGTCGTTTGATAGAAACGTTTTCCAGTCTGCAGGACGCTTGGTGCTTTCTCCTTTCACGATGATCTTATCGCCAGTGCCTCTCCTTTTCCTTTCCATCGCTTTGATTGAGTCCGTTTTGTACATGTCTATACTGAACACCACGCCCCTTCCCTTTGGCAGCATGTCAAATATCTTCTGGCTGATCTCCCTGAAATTGGAGGGAAGCTGTTGCAAACAGTGAAACACTTCGTTGCCATCGATCACAATCAGCGTCGCGTCATGGGGAGGTAGAGCGGCATCTTCCATGTCTTTGGTGAGGTAGCTGAACCCTTTTGCTTTGTCGGTCTTGGCAAGGAAATCGTCAGCAGTGGCAATACTGTAAGGTACAGGAGTAAGTTGGTATGTCATCAACTGTTTCAGATCGAGTTGAACACCTGCTTCCTGTGCCTTTACAAGGAGTTCAAAGGCAAGGTTCCCTTGTTGTTTGTATTCCACTTGGTAGTCTTCATGTGGACGTTTTTGTTCATCGATGCCATCATTTTTTCCGGTTTAGTCACATGACTGGTTCAAAGAAATTGTCATTTGCCATCAGTCTCTGCGTGATGAACGCCGCCTCCTTCACGGCTTTACCAGCTTTTTCTGCCCTCAACACAGCATGCTGAATGCCGGCTGGGACAGATGCTCCAGATGACAGGGCGATGAGTTTGTTTGACCGAGAGACTTCCTCACAGAAAGGGTCGATGAAACTTTTGATTGCATCCTGAGTCTTCATAACGTTGCTTTCGCTCTTCAGTATCTCAGAAGGACGCAAGTCACGATATATACTACTGCCAACCTCATCACCTTGTGCCAAGCCAGCCATGTCGAGAGCTGCGTGAAGATACTTTGACCTCTCATGGGTTGTCCTGACCCATCTTTGGTAGGCCTCCTGGTTTGACAGCAGTCCCGTGAGACCAGCGCCACCTCCGGCAGCTCCTCCTCGGCTTTTGGCGTGCTTCATGAACGTTTCTTCCATGGTCTTGTCCACTGCACAGCGATTGCCAGGAATGGAGGACCTTGCCACGCTGAAAGCACCTCTCTGCAGCATCTCCTTGGCTCCAGGACGTGACAAAGTCAATGTTTGCCAAGAAGACCGGGAAGAAGGTCAGATAGCGTGCGTAGTTTTGTCCACCGAAACTGAGAAAGAGGTCTGACATTTGGGACATCGTTTGTGCGTATAGCAGGACGTCGTTGATTTTGACAGCCTCAAGGAGCGTTAGGACAAGCCATACATTCTGGTAAATCCTCTTGTGTCAATACACAGATTGCAGAAGAAGAAGCTGTCATATCCTACGCATCAGAAGAGTCGCTTTTTTTTTTTCTTTTCTGTCCTAACCTCTGCGCCACCTCAGAGGCAGTGCTGCCACGCTGCTCATTCCGACACCCTGTCCACAGCTACAGCCCGGTCGGCCCCGGCGCAGCCCCAGCACCGGCAATCCACAGGGAGCAGTCAATGTCAAGTCGTCAAGAGGCAACCCACCGGAGGAGACACTGCACTGCTACCGAGTCACTTCGGTAGTGTTCAGTGGCACCTGTTCTGATCTAACATACGCAGGATACCACCTACCTGGCTTTCGGCTTTTCAGAATTCCTAAGAGTAGTTTATGGTCCGTTACAACAGTGAATGTTGAGCCGAAAAGATACAGATGGTAGTGCTCAACTCCATACACTACAGCTATCATCGCCCGGTCAGTCTGTGAATAGCGTCGTTTGACCCCTGTCAATGCACGACTTGCATAACTAACAATCTTGCCTTCTTGAGTGAAGATCGCTCCAAGACCAACAGGACTAGCATCTAGAATGATTTCTGTTGACTTGTTTGGATCGAAGTATGCCATGACTTTTGCTCCTGTCAATGCTTCTTTCAGGTTGCTGAAAGCTTGCTGTTCAACTTCAGACCATTCCCAGGGGACATCTTACTTTGTCAGTCGACGCAGTGGTTCAGTTAGTGTTGCGTACTTAGGAATGAAGCGGGACACATACTGGGTCATAC
>JADBJO010003566.1:112500-122500 GCA_016801955.1 Conus betulinus | reverse complement strand
TGTCCTTCCAGCCAGCAAACTGCAATCATTTTGCGCCCAATTTTGAGGAGATAGGCGACTGTATGTTCGTACTTCGTTTTCTTTGTCTTGTCTTGATGTTGTTTGTCTTGCTTGAAGAAGACCAAAGAGGTCGAAACGCGTAGCGTTTGTTTTGCTTTGTTTGTTTGTTCGTCTGGCGGTACAGTAATTTTTCTTTTAATTTTGCAATATGGGCACCAATAACATAACACTGTATGTTACTGGAATGTACCTTATTGCCTACATTTCATAAAATAGCAAACAAAATTCATTTGCTTTCATTGATCCTAAGCTGTAAATAGTTGTCCGAAGTTCAATGCGCTTTATGGAATGTACTGAAACGCGAATCCGGATGGCCATGTACAGTATTGACAGGTTTCATCCGACCCGCGTGTGAGAGATCTGATAGCAGAGTGAGGATATGAACAACGTGCTTACCCAGAAGACTTAAAATTGTGTTCAGAGACACAAAAAATATCTTTTTTTTCGCGTTAGTTCTTTTAATGTGCTTATCTCCTTCTTGCTTTTAAGTCTTCAGTACGAAACAAATCTTTTTATCTAATGTGCTTGCATGCGCGCGAGTGTATGAATAGGGGAGAGGATGGAGTGGGGTTACAGACGGATGGGTGGGGTATGAAGGAAGATGGTTGTTGGTGGGTGTGGACAAGGATGCATGTGGCTGGGTGGTTGGGTTCAGTGTCCGTGCACTCCACCACATTCAAGGCTGCTGGTGGTGACTGGATTGACTGTAGTAATGATACTAGGATGCTCATTACCTGAAAGTTGAAGGATTCATTTTACAGGCTGGGAATTATATACAGTTCACATATCAGCGGGTATTTACACACCGTGTGAAATCGGAAAGGGTGTCTCTTAGACTATATGCAGTGTGGTGTAATATATATATATATCTATGCATATGCGTGTGTGTACACACGCAATAAAGCTGAATTATACAAAAATTCTACAAGGAACAGATTGGCTTTCAGCTGAGTTAAAACTTTCTTTTGGTACGAAGAAACAAAATTGTGACAGATACTTTTGATGAATCTGTTACTGATGGCAAGATTTTATTCAACGTTAAACCATGGAACAAACAGAAGAAGCGGGGTAAGCATGCGGGCCAAAATTCTTTTCCTCACTAATCATACTTAAAAAGAGAGGAGGTGGGATGGTGAAGGGGAGGGGAAAAATGGAAGAGTTAATTTGATACCCTTTCACCAACAGCCAATGGAAACCACCGAATTCAGTGTGTGGTGAACAGAACCATTTGTGACGCCAGTCGCCTTTCGCCTCTTGGAAGAGCTCCTCAGCTGATCTGGCCTGGTTGTGTCAGTCCGCCCTTACAATCTACCAGAGAGACACCAGAGACACCACCCATAATTCAGTAGTATTTCACCACTGAAAACATCTCTGATCACAAAATGTACACTAACTTCCATTGTTTTTAAGAAAAGAAAACATTTGTCCATGCATGCTTTCACTCCACACGATACTGGTTTGGATGAACGTACTCTGCCGATAGGGTGGGACTTAACACAGACATTTTCCAGTCATATATCTGGAGCAAGCTTCTACTTACTGGGTAAGCTCTCGCATGCTCGGTGTGATTTAACCAAGAAACGTCTGACACGCGTATATCAAGGAATCTTCAGCGGTTAGTGTACTTGGGAGAAGTTTAAAACGTTGACGAAATCAGAGATCTAAGATTCATTAATCCTAAGTTCAGTTTTTATCTCTTTTCTTCCCTGCTTAGCTTGCAAACAACGATTATCTTGTATATTCGGGTATGAAGTCCAAATCTTTTTCAGACTGTGAAACAGGTCCTGGAAAAACCTTTGACTTGAAACAGTTTGCCTGGTTGCAACGTCTGCACATCTAGGGAACGAGATAGTACCCTCCACATGCAACACTTTTCTGCACGCACACACATGCACACACACACACACACACACACACACACACACACACACACTCTCTCTCTCTCTCTCTCTCTCTCTCTCACACACACACACACACACACACACACACACACACACACACACACACACACACACACACACACACACACACACACACACACAATAAGACTGTGGACAGAAATGTGATCGACATTTTCCATTCTCCTCAGCTGAAAAATATCAAATAATAACGCATACAGAAACAGAGTGACCGAACACACTGGGGGATACTTGAGCCCAGAGGACTGGTAGGATGTTCAGAGAGCTAACAAAAGAATACTGCAAGAATCATGTGAGCATCCACGGCAAACGCGTGGTAAAGAAAACACTTCAGGTCAGTCGGACCACTCGATCATTTTCACCATCTAGTCAGTCTGCCTTCCAAATGCAGTTTTTTTTTAAACAACAACAACAACAAGAAAACGACTGCTTACACATTTTGTAAAAACCATCCCTCCTCCCTACGCCGCCTTCCCCAAAACAAACATATATAGGCGTACAGAAATGTTACTGGCATTAGAAGGTGGACTGGTCCATTCTGAGAATTCTATACAAACGACAGTATACGACAGTCATACTTTGCTACAAGATACAATGACAACTGGAGTAAAATACCCACATGGTATCGAGAGAAAATCGTCCATCAAAATATCTTGAGAGGTTGGACACAATGAAGGATGGTTTTGTGACGTTTGATGTACATGTTCACATTGCCAAAGACACCTTTCAAACACAATATGTTAAGATTGTGTACAAACATTCACTCTCGGGTTTTATTGATCAATTCTAACACACTACAAAAAAAAAAAGTAGAACTCCTCATGTCATGGCAAACGAAAGAGTTAAAGCAAGTGAAGATTTCAGTCCAACACAGGTGAGCAGTTTGATTTACCAAAAATGGTTTTATTGTTAAAACATAAAAGTCGATTTACACAAAAACAAAGCTGAACGTTTCGGAATACATTGCAGTTCTCGATGTCATTTCCAAACTGTTTTCTTTGGGTAAAAAGCGGGGATAGACACACTGACAACACGCAGGCATGTGGTCCACATGTGTACAAGACAAAACAAAAAAAAGCAAGAAACACAACGTTACAAGAAGAAACTGTGTCCTAAAGGGTTTTTTTCTGACTCTGGGAAATGTGTTTGGCAATTCACAAACTATTATGTCCGAGAGCTTGCAAATATTGACAGACAGACAGACAGACAGACAGATAGATAAATAGAAAACTAGGACGGCTGTTAGGTGGAAAATTTGCCCCACTACTTCAAGAAGATCTTGAAGCCCCAACAAAACAATTTTAAGCAAGTGATGACTGGAACAGCAACAGACGTCCAATGAAAAGAGCTGGTGGAAACCGAATCCATGGATCTGAAGGAATATCTTGCAGATACGTGACATTTGAAGGACTTTAAAATCGCTCAAGATGACTGCATGGGGGAAACACTGTGCTAGAAACAAGAGAATCTGTGAAGAAATGAAGGACACAAAGGAAAGCTGGGTCGATCAACAGTGTGGGACATTGGGGATAAAGAAAAGAAAACAAGACAACAACAGTACAAAGAAAGATGTTAAGATCATGAAGAACCTGAGCAAACAACAGCAAAATAAAACCAGCACCATTCACGACAAATCCCATCAAATTTTCTGTCAAACACAGGAAGAAAAACATCATTAAAAAGAGGACACAAGACTGCTCTCAACTCTAGAACAAACAGAGCACAGGAGATCCAAACATTCAGCAGATGAGGACGACTTGCCACTACTCTGTGAAGAAAATCAACTGCAGTAAAACTGATGAAATGTGGGAAGCTGCTGGTATCGACGGCATCATCATTGAATTCTTGACACGTGACGGAGATGCGGTAGTTGATATCCTAACTGCCATCGGCAACAAACTCTGACACACGGGCAGAGTGACCAACGCCATGAACTCAATCACAAACCGTCACCTTTCCCAAGAAAGGAAATCTCCAACACTTCCAGAACAGGTGCACTACAAGCTTGGTCAGCTACGCGAGAAAAGGAATGTTAAAAAAAGAAAAATCATGCTGAATAGATTGCAACCGCAAGCAGCCACCATCACTGCTGAAGAACAGGCTGGATTCTGTAATGGCAGAAGAACTATAGAACAGATTTTTCATCCACACACATACCCTCCCCTCCATCCACCCCCCCCCCCCCCCCCCCCCCCCCCCCCCCCCCCCGATCTTCTGTACTACCTCAGTGGCAGTGCACCCAGGCTGCTAATTCTGACACCCCGTTCACAGCCACAGCCCGGCCGGCCCGGTCCGCCACAGCTCCAGCACCGGCAATCCACAGGGAGCACTCAATGTCAAGTCGTCAACAGGCAACCCACCGGAGGAAACACTGCACTGCTGCCGAGTCACTGCGGTGGTGTTCAGTGGAGCCTGTTCTGATCCAAGATACGCAGGACACCACCTAGGCCCCTTACTGAGACAATAATTGCGTAATCGCGGAGCCGGCATGAGTGAGCCACTACGTCCGTCCAACGACACTCCCCATGGACTCGCCGATACTGCTGACCCCAAATGAATCAAACCAAGGCCACAGACGTGGACACGACATTGAAACTGAGGTCACCATCAGAGCAGGACATGAGGAGCCACAGAATTTGAGACTTTTCTTTTTATGCTGATCGATGAGAATTAGGATGATGAAGACAATGCCACGGTTTTCCATTCGGGTCTGAGACTGAATGACAGGGCTGTACTCTACGCTTACTTTCAAAACATATCTCGGCGTCAACCAGGCCCAAGAGATACAGACACCTGCAGTGTTGGTCAGGAAAATTGAGCAACACTCTCAGAGACACATCCGTTAAGTGGACGAAACTCGACTGTGTAAATTGCTGCCTTCACAAGAACTCGCTAAACTTGCTGAACGACAGGATGAAACATCAACAAAATACGGCATGGAAACAGCGCCGAGAGGATCAAATTGATGGCCAGCAACAACAGCACAACCACGTCTGATCTATCTGTCCTCTGTCAGAAGCTAGAATCTGCTCAAACGATTTCATTTACCTGGACTCCATCTTCAGCAGTGAGGGATCCAAACAAGAAATCCTGTCAGGTACAGCAAAGGCAAACACAGCACTGTCCAGAATAAATCCTGTCTAGAAAGGCTCTATCTTCTTGTACACACGCGAGACACGAACCCTCACAGAGGATCTGGAAAGCAGAACTCAAGCCATAAAAATGAGAGGCTACCGAAAGACACTGACCATCAGATACACTGATCACATCACCAATCAACGTATAGGTCAAACCATCAGGCAGTACATTGAACTATACGAACATCTACCGACTTCAGTGAGGAAAAGACAACTACGTTGGTTGGTACGGCCAAGTGACAAGTTCCACTAGCCTTGCTACAATGATCCTCACGGATCTGTTAAGGGAGGGAGACAGAGGGGAGAACAGACAAACAAACAAACAAAAACATGGACTGACAACATTGCAGAGTGAGCATGGAAAACATTTGCTTACCGAAGTCTAGTCACACAACTGACAGAACTGTAGGAACCTGCGAACTGTTCTTCACTGTGCAGCCCCAATGGCTCCCCATGGAGTTAAAGGAGAAGAAGAAGATAGAAGAATCCTACATTGGCAAATATCACACAATAGGCGCCCAACAAATCTCCTTCTAAACTACGAAGGAAAACAACGAAAGTTCATAGCGCAGACAACATTGAGCATTTTTTTTCCCCGTGATTTTCCGGTAATACTGAGCTTCTAGGAAAACACTGAACGTATCGCATCAACAAAAAATAAAAGAAAAATAAGTTCGACTAAATATATTGGCATCATCTTGACACTCACTATTCAACAGAACAATAGCAACAACAGCAGCAGCACCACCACCACCAACAACAACAACAAAGAGGGAGCATGTGCTAGCGTACCAAATACATCTATATTCTGTTACCGTTCTGCATATATGCAGAGAGATTAAACTGGTACTGTTTCAACGGAAAATACTTCAACTGAAATATTTGTCTCTCATTATGTGTACCGCTTTGGCTGTTTACGTATTTACTGCGACTCACTATTCACTATTCAGCACACACAACTCGGTGCTACACTTTTCACTCGCACTTAGTACTGCTTAACATACATGAATGTGTTCATAATATCAAAAAATGACATTATTCTTTGAAAACAAAAAGTGTCTGGTGCTGCATGCATTGTTAAGAATACTTTCAGGTCGAATTTCTTTGTTGTTGTAGCTGTTAACATTTCAAACCCAAGCAGTAACAAAATCAACAAAGATGCATGTAACCATGGAATAAACACTTAAAAGGCGACAGAAACGTCTATATATCAGAAACAACAGGACAATGAAAAAAAGGTACAAGAGGAATGAAAGTGAAAGAACGGATGAAAAGAAAACTAAAGAGGTAAAAGAAGGGAAAAAAAAAAAACGAAACACGAAAATGATAAAGATGAAAAGAGGTAGAGCTGAAGTGACCGATAAAGCAAGCACTTAAAAAAATAAAAGTGAAAACACAACGTAAAACGGTTTGAGAGAGAGGGGGGGGGAGGGAGGGAGAGAGAGAGAGAGAGAGAGAGGGAGAGACAGAGAGAGAGGGAGAGAGAGAGAGAGAGATAGAGAGACAGACAGAGACAAAGGGACATCATCAAATGTTTCTGGAGATAAAACATCATTGTGTATGCATTGTTTCAAGATGGTGAGACAACTAGAAAGAGCCATGATAACACAGCAGCCATCATCACCCACATCGAGGCTTTCCGGGGACCTGTCCATGCACATGTATATCTGTCACCCGTAGTTGGACCCAAACTGAGCACACAGGCATCCTGTCTGTATGACAGCACAAGCAAGCATTTGCGTTCACACACGCATGCATGTGCACACACACACACCCACACCCACACACACACACATGAACACAAAAACATTTTCTATGTACAGACATATATGTATTTAACTCTCTCTCTCTCTCTCTCTCTCTCTCTCTCTCTCTCTCTCTCTCTCTCTCTCTCTCTCTCTCTCTCCCTTCTTCTTCTTCTTCTTCTCTTCTCTTCTTCTTCTTCTTCAAAAGTCTATCAGTCCCATTAAAAGAAAAACTGTGACACCATGGATAACTATGAATGAAACTAACAGGTCCATCCTTCAGCACAATGAATGATCCCCAAACTAATGAAACTAACAGGCCCATCATTCAACATAACGAATGATCCCCACACTTATAAAACTGACAGGCCCATCGTTCAACACAATGAGTGATCCACGACCTAATGAAACTAACAGGTCCATCCTTCAGCACAATGAATGATCCCCAAAGTAATGAAACTAACAGTTCCATCGTTCAACGCAATGAATGATCCCCGCACAAATGAAACTGACAGGCCCATCGTTCAACACAATAAATTATCCCCACACTAATGAAAGTAACGGGTCCATCATTCAATACAATAAAAGATCCCCACACTCGTGAGACTGGCAGGCTTATCGTTCAACATACTGAGCGATCCCCCAGCTGCCTACCACACAACATACATCACATTGCCCAGCACCCTGACGTAACGCTGGCAGCGGACCATGGTAAGCTTTGGGAGGAATAGTAAAACAACAATAATTATTTGCCGAGCCCTATCCCCATAAGGCTCAGGCGCGTTTACAAAAAAAAAAAAAAGTTGATACAAAAGAAATGTAATAAATTAGCATGCGCAAAGACAAATGAAACATGTATGTATACAAATTGGGTCACAATGTAAAATACATGAATTAAAATCGACTTTTTACACACTCATACACACGCGCATGCACACACACAAAATATACGGGTCACAATGTAAAATACATAAATTAAAATGGACTTTTACACACACCCATGCACACACGCATGCACACACACACACACAAACACACACACAACACACGCACACACACACACACACACACACACAGTCTGACTAAACTGGATCTGACTTAGATTAGCATAATCACGCACAGGAGCAGAAATGCTTTTCAACTGAGATTTAAGGAGAAAAAAAAAATTAGGGCTTTTCAACTGGGGGGGGGGGGGGGGAGGGCAGAATTTAGGCATGTGACGATTCCTTACAGCTGACCAGGTCATCCTCAGCAAAACATGCGCTCTCTAGGGAACGTTTTTAAGCCGTTCACAGTACGGAAAACACATGCATCAGTTAAAGAACAAAAAAGAGCGAGAGGAGATACATACACACAGTTTGAAGAATTCACGCAGACAGAGAGAAGCAATGTTTGAGATGATATTATTTGCAAATGATGACTTTCAATTTTGAATTTGATTCATGGAGATACAGACAACCAGAGCTGTTCAAAGAGAAAAAAAAGGTGATAGGATCACTATTGAATGATCTGTAGATCAGACGAACGGTATAGTTCAGAACTCTGTGTATCTGATCAGTACATTTCTGTGCAAAGTCAACCGGATGGTACCTTCGGTAGACCAGCACACGAGAACAAGAGGAGGCAAGAGCGTTGTAGTTGCTTCTTCGGTTAGATAGTGTAGTTGAAAGCAATCATTCAACATTCAAGATAACCTTTCTGACAGACTCAGACGATCTGAGCGATCCTGGTCAAAGACTGGTCAAATGTGACAACCCAGACTGAAAGATTCAGAGATTGGAATGTCGTTTTGACCATGGACAAAGGTTGGACAAATAAGACATTCAGACTGCCAACAGATTCACAGAATGGAATTTCGTTTTGACCATGGACAAAGACTGCTCAAATTAACACCCAGACTGCTAGCAAACTCACTGAATAAAATGCTTTGACCAACACCGGAGTGAAGAAGATTGAGAGTTCGATCTGGACAAACATTGTGTTGTTTTTGCATTATTGTTTAGCCTCTTTTCTCTAAATGACTACATCATTTAAATGACGAATAAGTGTCTGTGTGAACTCACCAGAAGAAAGCAATTTGAGGAGGCTGCAAATGGAAACGAAGAGTACTTTTCGTTCAGTTTAAAGGCGACCATCCCTCAGCAAGGTGAGTCATGATAACGCTGGTGAGGACTACAGGCTTCACAACGAGGTCGTCTTTGAGGAGGACCTCAGCACTGACAGTGGGTGATAAGAGTGTATTCATTTGGACATCTGCTAGAATTAGACTCTGCTGGAAACATCATAAATACTTTAGACAAGATACAGTTTGAACTGAACGCACCAAATCATATCAAACTCTGCACATGTTTAAGCTTTGTTCCTTCTGAAGCTGACAAAGGAAAAGACAGAATTCGTGACCATGCCAATGCTAGAACAATGTATTAGACCTAACATGGGAAACGTACACATTTTGATGTGATTTTTCTCTGCCACAGCCCAGCACAGGGTCACTCATCATTATGTACAGGGGTGAAGCAAGTTTTCACAACACGGGGGGTCAACATACACGTTCGTCCACTGCATTCACTCTCCTTCTCCAACCTCCTCCACATCCATCATCGTTGATTGTTTAACGTAGAAACGGGTCCCACTCTCTCTGAACCAGAGGACTGACGCACATCGAAGTCACTGCTAGAACGTTTGATGAAACTCCACCGAAAGTCCAGGTGTTCCACAGGAGGCAAGTCACTCTGCATGGCCACGCCAGCCTGCGTTTCTTTGAAGCCTGTCAGCCTGCTCAGGTCCAGAGCACTGCGTGTGATGCGGTCCCTCGTGAGCGGAGTGAGGGGCATCACGTTCAGAATACTGTTGTCTTCGTCTATGCTGATGATGATCCCCACGTCCTTTCTCTGCCCGTGGTTTTCCACGAGGCAGTCTATACCGCCGAGTTCCTCAGAGTCAGAGCTGGCAGCTGTCGGCCTCATCGATCTGTCCACGTGAGACAGGGAGAGGTCGGTGTAACTGTCCACCGTCAGCTGGTCCCCTTCAGAATCCGCCGACAGCAGTTGCTGGGTTTCCCCGATCATGTCCAGCAACGACCCAGTCAGCAGGTCGTCGCACGGCCCGGGGTCACCGGAACTGCTGTCAAACACGTCGT
>JADBJO010003566.1:87500-107500 GCA_016801955.1 Conus betulinus | reverse complement strand
CTCTCTCTCTCTCTCTCTCTCTCTCTCTCTCACTCACTCGGACCATAACAGTAAGTTCCCATCTGCGGCATGCTAAGACTAGGGTGGCTGAACTGGTCTCTTTGAGCATTTCATATCGATCTACAGACAATGGATCAGGACGTTAACCGATCCGTTGTCCAGAGCTCCGATCAAAGGACAGCTTCCAATGGAAAGCACCTGACTTGCAGCACGGCTATGATAGCAGTCTCCTTGCAGTATGCAATGCCTTGCATAGTGGCACACGTAGACTGATCATGCTTGTGGTTTGTGGACCATAGCTCTACTATTTCCACGCTCTATGAACCTCATTACCTCATTGTTTGTCCAGATGTGACAGCTCCAGGGCTGTACAGCTCACAGTCCATCAAACCCATGACATCAACAATAACTGTAACGAGAAGCGCCAGGCCTACTTCTAATCTTTCTTCTCCCTTTTCCCTCTTAAACTGCCGTCTCAAATGACAGCACCCCCCCCCCCCCCCCCCCCCCCCCCCATACACACACACACTCCCCATCACTTTTAAAAGAAAAGAAAAAGTTTCTAAACATTTGTACGTCTGCCTCTCAGTAGGCCTATATACCAATTTCTCATTGACCCTTAGGATTGTTCATGCAATTTGGATCGAGAAATAGCATGAACATCCAATCAAAATGACCAGCCCACTGGAAACCCACCCCCATAAGAAAAAAAGAAAAACAAACAAAACAACAAAAAAAAAAACATCATCCATCACATTCCACAATTCAGAAAAAAAAAAGCAAAAACATTTATCCCAATAATCGTAGAAAATCAAAACCTGTGAGACACACAGTGCGAGCTTTTGCATCATCAAATTATCATAAACACACACACGCACAGACACAAAGACACACACACACACACACACACACACACACACACACACACACACACACACACACACACACTCAAAAAAATGCACACGGTTACTGTCAAACGATGCAGAAGAAAGAAAACCCACACATGACACCCACCAAGCAAAAAGGATGGCGAAAAAAAGAAACGGGGAGGGAGGGGGTTTAGCAGGAGACCCAAGAGTGCCCGGCCATTGCACACCACGGCAAACAAGCAGACTAGCAAGCAAAGCCCGACGCCCAGCAATCAAACATCATACCATAACTGCCCGTATCAAACAGCCTCATGTCATCGTAGCACACACAGCAATATAAATAGCAGCAGCAACAACAGCAGCAAAACGGCAACACAGAGTGGTGGTGGTGGTGATGGTAGTAGTGGAGGGAAATGACGTCATCGAGCTTGCCTAATGACGTCACAACTTAAGCGTCAGCTGTGAGGAGGAGAGAGACTTGAGGTGGGAGAGTGGAGATCGGACCTCATAGGCTGCAGTTCCACCGCTGCAACACCACCAACACTGCCATCGTTACATTCAAAGCTGGGCAACGACATCCACACAACCGAGTTCTCTGAGTGGAGGCTGCTTTCTCCGGGAGAACACGTCGCCAGAGATCGGCGCCACCCATGTTAAAAAAAAAAAAAAAAAAAAAAAAAAAAAAAATATATATATATATATATATATATATATATATATATATATATATATATATATATGGACCTGGGGTTCTGTCGTTTCCTAGTCGAATGGTTATCCTTTAGGTGAACTTCCGTCTACAATGCTAGGAACATCTGCTTGTTGTCTTTACATGAATTTGAGCATTATTACTTGTTTCATGTGCGCGCACGCGCACGCGCGCGCACAGAGAGAGAGAGGAGGAGAGAGAGAGAGAGAGAGAGAGAGAGAGAGAGAGAGAGAGAGTGATGTGTACACAGATGTGATACAAAGTTATTAATATCCTTATGCTGTTACTCACGATCACATAGTTATGATCAATCGGCTCAATCGGTTACTACGAAGTAGACTGTCGTCATCACTACATAACGCCGTGGTCATGGTGGAGACCGATCATTTCATAGCTACAACAACCACAATAACGGAATCAAACATGTCATTAAACTGCTTCATTCAAAACAGTGCTGACGGTTAATTTCAATGCATGCTAAACAAAGGTAACGACAAGTGGCACCAACAAAAACAAATGCATAAGCACGCTCAGAGAGAGAGAGAGAGAGAGAGAGAGAGAGAGAGAGAGAGAGAGTGAGAGAGAGAATAGAGAGAGAGAATGAGAGAGAGACAGAGACAGAAAGGAGAGACTGAGAGAGAGAGAGAGAGAGAGAGAGAGAGAGAGAGAGAGAGAGAGAGAGAGAGAGATAGAGAGAGAGAGAGAGACAGAGAGAAAACGATACAGCAGAAACACACCAATAGCATCAGTTTACACTGCCACGTCCATAAAAGTGAATCATGCACGAACTGCACAGATGTCAGCTACCGACAGCGCCAATACACTCCTGCCTCATCCCTAGGTCATGCCTTAAAATTATATACACTTCTTCCCGCTGCAAACCGCGCTACACTTCTCTCTCATCACACGTCACGTCTAATGAAATGCACCTCTGTCAGGGGCAGAACACGTGCCAGTTCACATCCCCTCTCATCATATCATGTCAATTCTGATGTGCACTTCTATCAACGAAAGCACGTGCCAATGCGTAGCTCTCTCATCACTTCATGCCTGATCAACTCTACTGGCAGCCACAGGCAGCGGCTAACACACCCCTTTCTCATCCCATGCCATGCCTCTCTCTCTCTCTCTACTCTCTTGCCCCTCCGACGGGTCAAGCTGTCGGTTTCAGGGTCACTACGAGACAGCGGCAGTGCGTGTGGTCATTCCACAGTGTCCTTCCTACCTGGCCGGACACCAACCAGCCGGAGGGGGGCCCTCTCACACCTACAGATTGGACTGACGTCTACCTGCGCTGCTGGTGGAGGTCCTGGTGGAGGGTCAGCAACAACACGGTCAGTCTTTGTACGCACGTCACTTGATCGCACGTGAAACACGTCACTAGATCGCTACTTGAAACACGTCACAAGGTCTCATTTGAAACACGTAATTAAATTACATCTGAGACACGTCACTAGGTCTCACTTTACAACGCCTCACGAGATCACAACTGAAACAGGTCACAGGTTCTCACTTGAAACACGTCACTAGGTCGCATTCAAAACATGTCATTCGATCACACTTGAAATACGTCACTAGGTGACATTTGAAATACGTCACTAGATGGCACTTGAAATACGTCCTAAGATCTCACTTGAAACACGTCACTAGATCACACTTGAAACGTATCCCTTGGTTGCGTTGTAAACACTTCTCTAGGTCGCACTTTAAACACGTCTCTTAGTCCCACTTTAAACATGTCAGAAATTCAAACTTTAAATGTCACTTGGTCACATTTTTAAGACGTCATTAAATCCCACGTTACACAGTCATTTGGTCACACTTTAAACATGCATGTAGGTCACAAGTGCCGTGTGGCCACTAGCTCTAAACATCACAGACGACCTCTGATACAGCCTACCACTAACATGACTTAATTTCACTATTTAACCAGCAACATCATCGCTAACATAATATTCTAATCCTTTAAATACACCAGACCATCATCATCCTTGTCAATGTAATACTATCATCCTTTGAACACTTTGACCATCATCATCATCAACATCACTGACTAAGTAATCGTATCACTCTTTAAACATACCTGACTAACATGATCTTTGACAACGTACTACTATCAGCCCTTTAAGCATACTTGACCATCATCATCCCTGTGCATGTGATACTGTCTGAATCAGCCTTTAAACGTATCCTGCCCAACATTCCAACTGACAATGTCAGACTATCATCCTCAGATTACGCCTTGACCAACATCACCAATAACAATCTAAAACTCTCAGCCTTTAAACATATATGACCATCATCATTTATACAATGTAAGCCAGTCAGCCTTTAAATATTGCCTGACCATCATATTCACCGCGACGTAAAATCACCATTCTTTTAAATATACATGATCAACATGATCACTGACAATGTAATACTATCATCCTACAAACATACCTCATCAACATCCTCATTGTCAATGTAATACTATCATTGTTTAGATACATCCCAAAAACATCATCATTAACTCTCCCATATCATCATCGTTTAAAACACACCCGACCAACATCGTCATGAACAATGTAACATCTCCATTCTTTACTCACAACAAACTGTACAAGATGAATAAGTATGCGTTCAGTACATCCAACACAATGCGACCATCCTAAAAGTGGTCACAATTTACTTAGCACGTAACCATCAACAACAAAAACAAACAAACACACAAAAAAGTCACTACATTGAATGAAAGGGAGTCATGTCAAATACTTCATCATGCCAACAGAAAAAGGGGAGAGAAGAAGGTGCAGCATGCAATCATAACGCCGATGACATCTACACTAACATGTGAACATCAGTCAATAACAAGGAGCCATGGAAGCATACCACAGGGTGACCTTTCGCACGTGCATCATTATGACAACGGCCGATTACGAATGACCTAAATAAGCTAGAATGCATTAGCATTGATCGAAACCAGCAAACAAATACATACTAAACAAATAATATGCTAAACATTGTGGGTAAAACACCGCTTATATATTGCTTAGAACATTATGGTTGATCTTAAGCTTACTAGCCTCAAATATTTACCGTTATACTTACAAGCTACAACAACAACAACAACAACAACAACAAACAAACAAACAAACTAACAACAAAAAAGCCTTTGGTAATGTGTTAGCCGCCTCACGAGGTCATTTGGGCAGCAAATAAGACAGAAACCGAAACGGATACATGCGGCAGATTTCTGATGACCGACACAGAGGAGGACAACATTTCACAGGCTCCGTTGAACCAAAGTTGTGTGCGTTGAAGTGGCACTTGTCATACTCTCGTCTAACCTTTGAATCGAAGCCACGAAAAAACGTTTGATAAGGGGAAAAAGATGAGTGATAAAAAAAAAAGTCGCTGACTAGTTCGCCCCCCCCCCCCCCCCCCCCCCCCCCCCCCCCCCCTCGGAAACAAATCTTCATTGCTTCAATTACAACATCAGTGCTTATCTTTGAAAAAGAAAAAAGGAATGAAAAAGAAAAGAAAAGCAGCCACTAATCCTCTCGTCTTACTACATTGGACAAGTAGTCCTTCAGGAAGGTTACTGCTGCTTCAGCGCTTCCATTCTCGAACGAATGTGGGCGCGCGCACACACACACACACACACACACACACACACACCACTTATTTTTGAACTGACTCGTGTCTGAGAGGACCCCCATTTACAGAAAAAAATGACAGGAAGCTGTCGCTTGAAATAAACATGGAGGTAACTGCAAAGTGGGCTCGAGGCATGCACGAAAAAGAAAGCCGTCTGCCAAGTTTAAAACAAGACAGCCCATCTCTCTCCACACTGCTCTCCCTTTTCCCCCGCCTAAGCAACATTTCCTACTGTTTCATCCCCGTTATCACCATACATACAGCATCATCTTCGTCCCTCTATATGAAAAAAATGCCTTTCGCCTTTTGAATCGGACACTAATCCTAAATACAAAAAGTATGTATTTGATTTTGTTTTATACTGGGAACGAAATGCTTTCGTTTTCATAACGTTTGGATGAGACTGACAATAATCACAGAAACATAGATCAAAACAGAATATTCACAACAACGAGAACTCCCAAACAACAATGCGCTTCAGACCTTTGTGGCCACGTACAGCATTCATGCAAACCATTGAGTAAAGCGTCAGAAAACGGCAACAACAACAGAAAACAGAAAAGAACGCCCAGCAGTTCAAAGGGAACAGGATGGGGGCATGGAGGAGCCACAAAGAAACACGACAGAACACCTCATGGAGCAGTTCAATGAGAGAACAACAGAGCAGGGCAGTCAAACTGGAACGCACAAGACCTGGGCAGTCAGATGACAATACAATATGGAACGGCCAAATCGTAACACAGTAAAACACAGAGAAGAAAAAAGAAAAAAGGAATTCAAGATGAAAAACATAAACGTACACCCAGTTTATCTTGAATACGCCTGTACAGGTCAAGAAACGTCACAATCAAACATGCGTCATAGAGAAACGTCACAAACATGCGTCATAATGTATTTCGTCACTGAGGTAAACTCTCTTAGTACTTTCGGAGATATTCCATAGAGAAGAAAAATCGTTTTGGACCTACAAATTTTCAGAAAGATGGCCCAGGAGTTTTGTCTGGAGCGAGTGGAACACATTTTGACCACGGACAGACAGACACACAAACAAACAGACACATAGACAGCATTTCTTCGTTCCCATTGTAAAGTAATCCCTGTTCTATAAGAACTGGGAGTACAAAAACAAACAGTGGAATGCGGATCTGTCCAATGGGAACACACCATTATTCGGAGCCGCCCGAAAGGAATACAGCGCAACGATGCGACTCATTAGGAACACAATACAACATGAAGCAGTCAAAAGTCAATACAACAGAACTTGGGATCAATCGGAAGGGCACGAACCGAACACGGAGCAGTCAAACAGAACCACAACAGAACATGAGGCAGTCACACAGGGACCACACAACAGAACATGAAGCAGTCACACAGGGGACCACAACAGAACATGAAGCAGTCACACAGGGACCACAACAGAACATGAAGCAGTCACACAGAGGACCACAACAGAACATGAAGCAGTCACACCGAGAACCCATGCTTGAACGAAATAAAACACAGAGCAAGCTCAAAAGAAAAACGACCATGCCACCGAATACAGAAACAAATAAATTTCAAGACTGTAAGGCCGCCTTCGCAATGCGTTTACTTTCGTTCGGCGGCATAGTCATTTTTCTTTTTAAAGGTTGTTTCCATTCAACTCCTTCAATCTCCAAACTTTTTTCAGCAAAACACAACAGCTAATGAAAAGGGAACACACACAAAAAAAAAAAAAACGCTGAGCGGCACTTGAACAATCAGCCCAAAACACAACATGTGTGGAGCGGTTAAACTGGACCGCGACAGCACAGGTGCCATCAAATCAGAACAGATAAAATGACCGCCAACAGAAGAACAATCACCACAAGCAACATGGCCAACCAACACTGGTGTTTGAAAGACCAGGACTTCGAGGAAGGATTAGTCAATGACCTGCAGCAGGACAGACACGGGCTCAGAGCATGACAGCGCCATGCACAGGCCGGGTGGAGGGTGGAGGGGGGAAGCTGGGCAGGAGTGGAAGTCATGCGGCGGTGGACCTCAGATGCACCGACTCCACGCATCGCTGAGCGCGACCGCCTGCACACCCAGGCAGCGGCGGCGAGGGCAGTCGAGCGGGGAAGTCATGCACAGGCAGGTAACAAGAGCAGCCAGAGAGAGAGAGAGAGAGAGACAGAGACACACATGATGTAAAACGCAAAACCATCACGCATCACCCAAGTCTGCGTCTTCACAACCAACTAACCAACCAACTACACACTCCACTGCGGTGGTGCAAACAAGCTCACGGTGCCAAGGACCAGACGTTCCTACCTTCATTCGTTCATTCATTCATTCATTCATTTGGCATCAAACTGATGCCCAGGTCTGAATAGTGTTGGCAAGACCGGCTTGTCATGCCATGGACAGGAACCAGTTAGAGGTAGGGTTATGAAAGGTTAAAAAAAAAAAAGGCGAAAAAAAAACAAAAAAAAACCCAGTCTTGTTAAGCAACAGTATGCAGCTATCAACAGGTAAAGAACAAAAAAAAAAAAAAAAAAAAAAAGGAAACTGGTCTTGTCAGGCTGTAACAGTCGCACGGGAATTGGACCAAGTCCGCTGAATCAGGTTGCCCCCGTCCCCTTCCTTCCCCTCCAACCCCCTCTACACACACATAAGAGAGTGACAGATGGAAAAACAAAGACAACATTTCAATCACCTTGCCTTTAAGAGGGCTTTTTTTCTGCATGTAGAATCCACTTTGTTTTTCATTTGAAACAAGATCAATGTTGTCTTCAACGGCAAGAGGTCAAACTTGTAAGCCTTTCTCGTTACGTTCAGACATAACTTCTTTCTGACTGCGCCAGAAATAGTAACATTCTCTGATTGGTAGACGAAACGATCAGCATTCTCACTCTTCTGTACCAGAGAAGGATCACTTCCTGTAAGAGCAGCTCGAGAGTTCTCCAAGGTCGTTTCGAACATCTCTGTTCAGTTCTATGAGCGAAGGGTTTACTTCACTTCTCTGTAAGAAAGGAAATCTGCCAGGCGGTAGGGTGTGTCGTAAGCAGCATTCGTTTGGAGTTATGGGCGACTATTCATTTCATCAAGGGAGCAAGACTTACCCTACTTGTTCTTGAATTCTCTGTAAGAGTTTACTCCACTTCGGTGAGTGAAAAGGTTCACATGGGAGGCAGCAAAGAGTTATAGTTCAACCGGTAAAGTCAAATTAATGATGCACAGTCCGGAGTAAGCATTTAATGGGTTGCAGGAATAAAAAAAAAAATTAAAAATGGAGCCAAATTTTACCTCTTCTTCAAAGAAAAATAACAAGATCTGATCGTTTCGTTCACATTATAAGCGAATCATCAATTTTCGGAAAACTGGCATTTATTTGTTCAAAAGCGATAAAATGTGCCCACAAAGAGTGCTGTGCATGGTAGATTTTCGTCCATTCTCAAGTGCACAGACTTCTGCAATTAAAAATCAGAAGGCTTTGATGATCACCTTCCCACCCCATCCTACCTCCCACCCCCCCAACCATATTGAATCAGAATCTGCAATGAACTATTCCCACCTATGTTACACTGTTCAGAAAGTTGCTGAGCTGGGAAAGAGGGAGAGGACGGCTGGGCGTAGGGAGAGAGTAGGGGCGGGGGGGAGTGCGGAGGGGGGGAGGGGGGAGGGATGGTAGAGAAGGGTAGGATAGAAGAACAGCACAATTTCACATTTAAGACTCAAGCGTAGTCTTCAAAACGATGCGCAGCAGCGATGGGAGGAGGGGAGGGATTTGAGGGGGATGGTGTGTGTGTGTGTGTGTGTGTGTGTGTATCGGCAGAGGAGGCGGGGGAGTGGAGGGGAGAAGGGTGGAGGTGGAGGGCGATGGGGAAGGGAGGGAAAGAGCACAGAGGTATTTTTTTTGCTCACCAAATCGAGCGCACTCGCCAAAAACTGATTAGGGTAGGGGGAGAGAGGGTGGTGGTGGTGGCGGTGGTGGCATTGTATAATCCGCATATTTTTTTTTCTGCAAAATTGCTGATGACGCACACGTTTCTATGATTCTCTCTCTCTCCCCGCTCTGTCTGTCTGTCTGTCTCTTTCTTTGTGCGTGCGTGTGTGCGTGCGTGCGCATGTGTGTGTGTGTGTGTGTGTGTGCGCGCGCGCTCCTTCCTTTCCAACATGATCTTTAAGGCGCTTTCAATCTCCCCCCCCCCCCCCCCCCCCCCCCCCCGGAATAGGTGTCCCTATTCCCTGCTTTGTGTGTGAGAGGGCTCAGTTCATTTTTGTGTGTGAGCGGATTCACTTGTGTACGCGAGAGGATTCACTTCACCTCAGTTTGTCAGAGGGTTTCCTCCTGTGTGTTAGAGGGTTCACTTCTGTGTGTGAGTGGATTCACTTCACTTAAAATATTTGTGACGGAGTTACTTTCACTTCTGTTTACGACAGAGTTCACTTTCCTTCTGTGAGTTAGTTGGTTCTCTTTACTTGTGTGTGTGTGAGTGGATAGCACTTCACCTCCGCGTATAAAACTGTTAACTTCCCAGTTAGACAGTTTAAAAAAGAAACTTCGCTTGCCCATTAGAGAAGTTCACATTACTGCCTCTTTCTGCGCACTTGTAAGCTCAATTATTATGTGATTAAAAAAAAAAGTTCACATTACTGAGGTCCTACTGCTAGTTCCTTTGTGTACAGGATACATCCCCCCATGCCTCCCCCCGCCCTCTGCTGGGCTGAAGAGGTCTGAGGTTGTTGGTTTTTACGAGACCATTCCCTTCGCCTCTTAGAGTCTCCGTTTGGGAGAAAATTGACCTCAGTTGCCTTGTGGCAGAGCGGGATTTATTTTTGCTTCAGTGAAACAGTAGGTTTACATCGCTTCCATCTGTGCAGTGGGTGGGGGTACTTTGTCTTTTGTGCGTGAAGGTTTTCTTTTTTTTTTTTTCCCTCCTGCTTCTATCACTGCAACTGGCAACCCCCCAACCCCTCCCCCCCCCCCCCCCCCCACACACCTACACCCCCCCACCCCACCATCCGACCCTTGCTGCCAAGCTCAGCTGACTTATGAAACTACAGAACAGCCGGGGGGCCTCGGTGTGAACGGGAGCTGCTATTTTGGAGCATAAACACAGCAAGTCTCGCAGAGGCCTGAAGGTGGCAGCCGGTTTCGAGAAAGGAACAAAGACAAAAGAAAAAAAAAAAAAAAAAAAAAAAAAAAAAAGAGAGAGAGAGAGAGAGGAGACGGAAAGAAGGAAAGGAACGAACAAACGAAGAAAGGAAGGAAAGACGGGAAGGAAGGAAGGAAAGCAGGAAGGAAGGAAAGAAGGGAAGAACAAAGAAGGAAGAGGGGGAAAAGGAAAAGAAGGAAGAAAGGAAGGAAGAAAGGTAGGGAGTAAAGAAGGAAAGAACAAAAAAAGACAGGAAGGAAGGAAAGACGGAAGAAAGAAGAAATATCGAAAGAAATAAGAACGAAAGAAAGAAAGGGAGGACGAAAAAGAAAGGACGGAACGAACGAACGAAGAAAGAATGCAGGGCAGAAGGAAAGAAGAAAGGTAGAAAGGAAGGAGGGATGGAAGGAATGAACGAAGGAAGGAGAGAAGGAGAAAACGAAGGAGGGAAGGAAGGAAACAGAAAAAAAGAAAGGAAGGAAGAAAAAAAAGAAAAGAAGGACGGAAGAAAGGCGAATGATTTAAGAACGGAAGGAGGGAAGAAGGAAGGAAGGAAGGAAGAACGGAAGAAAGGAAAGTAAGACGATAAGAAGGAAGGATGGAACGAAGAAAAGGAAGGAAGAAAGGAAGGAAAGAAGAAAGCAAGTTAAGAAAGAAGGAAGTTAAGAAAGAAGGAAGGAAGGAAGAAAGGAAGGAAGGAAGGATGGAAGGAAGGAAGACAGGAAGGAAGGTAGGAAGTAAGGAAGGAAGGAAGGCAGTACGGAAGGAAAACAAACGACAGAAAAAAGGTTTGTGATGATACTAGGTCGTTCGGATATTCGCGAGTCCAAATTATGAACTTGATCACACGAATTATGAACTGTAAAACTATTACCATCACTACAGACAGTAACCATTCTGATTTCGTTAAAACGGTTACAAGAACCACAGTGACAATTGTAACAGCCTCTCCCTTTCTCTCTCTCTCTCTCTCTCTCTCTCTCACACACACACACACACACACACACACACACACACACACACACACACACACACACACACACACACACACACGCGCGCGCGCGCGCGCGCGCGCGCGCGCACGCACGCACGCACGCATGACACATCTGACGCATTGAAACACACACCCTAACACATGTGCACTCACATGCATACACACAGCACCTAAACACTCGAGCGCTCGCTCTCTCTCTCTCTCTCTCTCTCTCCTCTCTCTCTCTCTCTCTCTCTCTCTCACACACACACACACACACACACACACACACACACACACACACACACACACACACACACATACATTTTATGCGATAACTGAACGAGCTGTACATCAATGTGAAAACTAGGCAAGGCAGTCAGGGAGGGTTCAAATCTCCTCACATGACACCGACCAACTTCCTCAAGTCGACTTAAGCCATATAACGTACTTGTCTTCTACTGATCTATGTAGACTGCCCTATTGCCTCAGCCCAAGCCATGCAATCAACACTTCTCTCTTTCGGCCTTTACCACCGCCGTTCACCAGGTATCTCGTGCAACACACGCCGCAATTTGGACGTCAAAATGACTTATTCTGCATATGGTGATCTTGTACTTTAACGTAGGGTTTAAAAAAGAAAAAAAAAAAAAAGGTTAGAATGTCATTGCCTGAAAGCTGTCCGGGCAGTGAACTGTTAGAGGTTGACCACATCTGGGGCACGGCATGATAGAAAGCGGAGCCTATCCTCTCTCCTTCTGCCGTCAAAGCCTTCCCTGACCTGAATCAAATACCAAATTACTGCTGGGTGGATAGAGAGGGTTTTCAAGTCGAAAATATCCGAGTTCATGGGTAGTTCGCACGCACATGATTCCTAATTATCTCTTTTCACGAGTCATAATTTACTGTATTCGCGGTGATCACGTTTGACCGCTGAAAAAACAACTGAACGAGTAATGACGAAATCGACAAAGTCAATGATTTCATGTCATATACCTGCCGTCTTTTTTTTTTTTTTTTTTTTTTTTTTTTTTTGTTTTGCTTTTTTTTTTTTTTTTTTTCGTGCAAGAGAGAGAATTAGTTTCAATAGCCAAAACGGTTCTCTCTAGGGCCTTGGAAGCCGGGAAGTTCCCACACTTTTCGACGATCACTTTTCATCGTTTGTGATCTCATTCAGAGGGTTCAGATGTCTTTGCCTGTTGACATTGCCTCGCATACTTAGCACTGCTTTCAAACACTTCTACACACAGCCGGCCACAGTCAGGACCTGTAAAATAGCCGTAGCTTCATGTAAGCGGAAAAAGACTGCGAAAATTAAGGGCTTGGTTGGACTGCCGTTCATATGGGAACACACTGTCGTCAAAAGCCAATACAAGCCCTGTTTTCCGGAGCAACGCAAGTTATCGTCCTGCACAAAATAACAGGGAAATCAGTTATTATTGACGCTATTCCTAGGGATACCAATTGTTTCTTCTTCTTCTTCTTCTTCTTCTTCTTCTTCTTCTTCTTCGTACAAATCAGACATGAACCCCTGAGGCACTGACGAAGGCTGCTGTAAGGCGAGACCCCCCCCTAGAGATCCATCCATACAGCTTCTCCCTCGTCGATGCGTCAGCAGACCAGGTCTCTGCTCTTATTAGCTTTTGATGTGTGGGACAGTCCTGCAGGAGGTGTTCCACTGTCTTTGGGGGGGCTGTACCTCACGGGCACCCAAAGACTCGCCAAAGTGGAATTTTTGTGAATATTGCAACTGTTTTTATTTGGATTGCAACTGTTCTCCCTGTATTCCTCGGAGAAAAACAGCTGTTATTCGGAAGAACAACGGCGACAATAGGGAAATCAATCATCATCAACGTTTTTGGGCCTTTGCACACTGGCATCATCGTTTTACGCGTCAGCAGCCAGAAATGGGAGTTGAGAAACAAAAAAAAAAAAAACCAGTTGCGATCGCTAAGAATTCTTTTTCTTTCTTTTTTTCTGCGTACGCAGGCTGATACTTCTGCTGACACTGTCTATATAGACAGGCAGTGGAGTTCTGTGTGCATGACCGTTTTTCTTTTTATCCCGCCATTAAGACAGCCCATACTCCATCTTCGGGGAAGTTGCATGCTCTGTGTAACGTGTCATCCATACTAACGGCCAAACTGTCCTTCTCTTCCGAAAGTTGGTGATGGGGATTTTACGTGTGTGCAGGGTATTGTGCGTGCGTTCACACGGAACCTCGGTTTATCGTCATATTCGAAGGACTGTATGGGGAATGGAGTCAGAACCAATGTTTACTCCGAGGAGGAAAAAATCCCTCTGTACCGAAATTCGAACCCGCAACCCCAGGATCACGAGTCCGGCGCTCTACCAACTGAGCTATTCCGGCCACCCGGTCGATAAGACTAATATTGCTAACATCTGTTGTTTTCTTGTAGGATGAAGACGGTTTCCCGTGGAGAGACATGGTCAACGTTGTGGTCTTTGGGTCATAAAAGCGATAATAACCGTTCTCCCTGTTACTGACATTTTCCCGAAAGGACAATATTCTTTTTTTTGTCCTTGGTGGCAAACTGAAAGAAAAAAAAAAAACCGATGTTATCATCTTCTGATGCCACCACTCTCCATACATTCATCGTTATGAGAGGCCGGCTTTTAGTCTGACAATTAGGACCGGTATGAGTCTCTTCTCTCTTCAGTTTATACAGGAGCTGGGCACTTTGGCATCGCCTTCTAAAAGCAGCGGTGTGGGTTCAGAGCAGCTGCCCTGGTTAGGGGGAAGCCAGGCCCCCTGCAGGCTTATCTTCAGCACTAATACCACCGCCGCCTGACTGGGGGACGACCTCATCTTACTCAACGTTTACTGCTTGCCAGCTCTCTCTCTCTCTCTCTCTCTCTCTCTCTCTCTCTCTCTCTCTCTCTCTCTCTCTCTCTCTCTCTCCTTCTCCTTTCTTTCTCTGTCTCATACACAAAGGCACACACACACGCACGCACACACACACACGCGCGCGCGCGCGCACACACACACACACACACAAGCAAACACACACACACACACACACACACACACACACACACACACACACACACACACACACACACACACACACACACACGCACGCACACACACACGCAGAGGCAGGCACACAGACTGGCATGCAGGCAAGCAAGCAGGCGTGCGCGCGCACACTTCTCTCTCTCTCTCTCTCACTCTCTCCTCTCTCTCTCTCTCTCTCTCACACACACACACACACACACACACACACACACACACACACACACACACACACACACACACTCACTGGTACACATATACACACACGCAAGCAAGCACACACAGACACACACGCGCGCGCGCATGCAAAGTAAGAGAGAGAGAGGAGGAGGGAACAGAGAACAGAAAGAGAGAGGGGGGGCGAGAGGGAGAGAGAAGAGAGGAGAGAGTGACAGAGAGTGAAAGAGAATGAGAAGGAAAGGGAGAGCAAGAGAGAGAAGAGCCACACACAGACAGACAGACGGACAGACAGAAAGAGAAGAAGAGAGAGAGAGAGAGAGAGAGAGAGAGAGACAGACAGACAGACAGACAGACAGACAGACAGACAGACAGACGGGCAGAGAGAAAAAAAGAACAGAAAGAAACAGTGACAGTGACAGAGAGAGAGAGAGAGAGAGAGAGAGAGAGAGAGAGAGAGAGAGAGAGAGAGAGAGAGAGAGAGAGAGAAGAGAGAAAGCTAGAAAAACAGAAAGACAGAAGGAGCAAGGGGAATGAGAGAAGAGAGAGAGAGAGAGAGAGAGAGAGAGAGAGAGAGAGAGAGAGAGAGCAAGAAAGAGGAAGAGGCACAAGACAGGATAAAGAGAAAAGGGGGAGGGGGAGGGAGGGAGAGACGAGTGACACAGCAAGAAAGAGATAGAGAGAGAGAGAGGAGAGAGAGAGAGAGAGAGAAACAGAGAGGTAGAGCACAGAGAGAGAAACAGAGAGATAGAGCACAGTTCTGCTGTCAATAGCAATCTCCGGCAATGATGAGTGACGGAGACAGAGCAGCAGGGAGAGGAGGAGGCCCTCTCATCATGCTCTAATCTCTGCACATCCTTTTCTTAATCTCACGTTTCCCGTTCAACCACAGTCCTCTTTATTCCTTAGCACCGCAGGACCATTTTCTGGCTCTTTTATGGCTGCCATTCCTGCAGATACTCAGGCAGCAGGTGGACACTCACTCTGCCACCTGGAAAGTGCGCTGACTGATAAATGATTATAGGAAAGGTATGCTGCTGGTGGGGTGGGGGGTTGTGGGGGAGGGGGGGCGTGAAGAAAGGGTTTTGCAGAGGTCATGAACTTTTTTTTTTCAACGCCTGTCTTACACCCAATTTGAGAAGTGAAGTGATTGCTCGTTCTTTGTTTTCGTTATCCTAAATGTCGTTTATCTTGCCTGAAGACCTAGGAAGTCGAAACGCGTCGTGTTTTGTCTTGTCATTTATTCGTCCCTATCGTGTGGCGGACTAACAATTAGTTCTTTTTTTAAAACTTTTTTTTGAACAGTTCAGTAAAAGCAAAACATTCCCGAAAAGCTTTGTGTGTTGATGCTGTCATAACCAAAGTTACAAAAGACAGCTTCTCCCCCCCCCCCCCCCCCCCCCCCACCCCCCCCCTTTTTTTTTTTTTTCCAACCCTGAAAGTCCCTCTATCAAAGTGGGAACAGCAAGAAGTGCCGTCACAACAGACACCACTGCAGATCACAACTGGCTCCTCAAAGAGTTTGTCTGAACATCATCGACGTCTTGGTACATCTCACAGGAGACTCTGTGACAAGAGACTGAAGATGGGGACCCTTACAGATGGTCGGTTTGTAAGCTGGACGGCATTATTCGTGATAACCAAATCCTGTATGGAAACCCCAAAGCCCACAAAACCTTAATCAAACAAACCCGGTAGAAAGGCCAACTTCTAGGCACAGACCTGTGGCTCAGACCAAGTTAGCTAGCATCTCAGACCAAGTTAACTAGCACTCAGACCAAGTTAGCTAGCAACTCAGACCAAGTTAACTAGCACTCAGACCAAGTTAGCTAGCAACTCAGACCAAGTTAGCTAGCAACTCAGACCAACTAGCACTCAGAGCAAGCTAGCTAGCCACTCAGACCAAGTTAGCCAGCACTCATTAAAAACTGGACCAGCACGCTGGTTGACTGCGTTCATAAGTCATGGGCTGTCGTGCCTGCTAGTCCCCTATCCAAACTCTTTCTTCGTCATCTATTGATCTTTAACACACCTATCGTGGTCTCATAGTGTACGTGGTGTTACGGCGTGTATGGACTAGTTAGCACACAATGAAGTCTCCTTGCTGAAGCCAAGACTCTTTAGACAGTTTCTTTCTCAAGTTCAAGACAAAAAAGCTGTTGACTGCTCACGTGGGCCACGTGATCCGGAAGACTCTTATGTGTGATGGAGATGTAGCAGGCCCTATAACTCTTCTGTCCATTTTCCTTAGAGGGGGGGGGGGGAAAGCCCGGTTCAAGCAATTGCTTTTCTTTCTTTTTCTTTTCTTTCTCTTCTTTTTTTTTTTTTTTTTTTTTTGGGGGGGGGGGGGGGGGGATGTTGCAGTTGATGAATTTAAAACTGTACAACAAGCTGGATGCCGGAGAGAACATCTTCCAAGTATATGCGAGTGTGTATGGTGCCTATCAGTGCCCCAATCTTTCAACCTTGCTTGGCTGCTGCTTCTGACAACTTCGAAGGCTACTTCGATCTTCTGTCACTGCACGGCCACGCGACACCCGAACTGTTTCCTAGACTAATTAACGCATGTTACCTAACACACACACACACACACACACACACACACACACACACACACACACACACACACACTCACTCGCACACACACACACACACACACACACACACACACACACACACACACACACACACACACACACACTCACTCACTCACTCGCACACACTCACTCACTCACTCACACACACACACACACACACACACACACACACACACACACACACACACACACACACACCATCACACACCATCACACACCATCACACCGCACCAACACACACACACACACGTACCCCCTCCACCCACACACACACACACACACACACACGCACGCACGCACGCACGCACACACACACACACACACACACACACACCTACAACACCCACATCAACACCATCACCAACACACACACACACACACATATACACACACACACACACACACACACACACACACACACACACACACACACATTCACATTCACATTCCTGCTTCATATCATATAAAGACCTTAGCCCAAACGCTTGGCTATTTCCAAGGAGAGTGGAGTATGAATCCGTTAAGAAGAGAGGAGAGCGGGAGGTGGGAGGGGTACATCTGAGGCAAGAGAAACAAGGGGGAGGAGGAGTGGAGGGGAAGGGGGGCTGGGAGGGGAGGGGGGGGGGGTGAGCGCGGGGAGTGGAGCAGAGGAGGAGAAAAGGGAAGTAAGTGGAAGAGGGTGGACGAAAGGAGAGGGACGTGGGGAAAGGGGTGGATCAGAAAAGATAGGAATTGGGGAGGGGGGGGGGGGGGGACTGAAGGTTGAATAGAGGAGAGCTGTGGGTAAAGGAGAGAAGGACGTGAAAGACGGGGAAGGGAAGGGGGTTGAAAAGGATAAACACGGGAATGAGAGGGGGGGGGGGGAGGGAATGGACAAGAAGAGAGGGGAGCGGACAGGAATGGAAGGGGAGGGGGAGATAAGAACAAGGAGGATGGATGGTGGTTGGACGGGAGGGGGTGGTGGAGAAAAGGGTAACCGGAAGAGGTGGGGAGGGGTGGGGGGGGGGCGAATGGAGGAATGAGAAGAGGAGCGGGAGGAATGGAGGGGAATAGGACGAGGATGCGGAGAAGGAGAGAGGGTGGCAGGAGAGTGTGGGGGGGGGGGGGGGGGGGGGGGGGGGGGGGGAGGGATGGAGGGGAAGAGAGATAGTAAAGGCTGGGGGGGGTGGGGGGGGTGGGTGGGGGGGGATGGAGGGGAAGAGAGGGATAGTAAGGCTGGGGTGGGGGGTGGGGGTGGGGGTGGGGGGAGGGGTCAGCTCCATTACCAAGAACCTGATCACAGAATCAGGGAAGAAGAAGAAAGGGAAAAAAAAAATCAGCAGATAGGGATAATGCAGATCCTCAACCAGACAGCTCTACCCAGAGTAGTTTTCTCTCTCTCTCTCTCTCTCTCTCTCTCTCTCTCTCTCTCTCTCTCTCTCTCTCTCTCTCTCTCTTCTACCATGCTATCGGTTTTTCTTGTGGTGTGTCTTCTTGTTGTGTATGAATAATGAAAATGTTAATCCTTCTTTGTCCAAAGCTAACACCCCATCCCCACACCTTTTTCTTTGTCTTTAAAATCCATACTTATGGGCCTCCCTGTCTGAATCATTGGTGGGCTTATGATATGAACCTGTCAATATGGAATGGACAAAGACTGGGAGGGGGGAGGGGAGATGATTAAGTACCCATCGCTGTCACATGCAGCATTCGGGAACTGCTACACACACATACACTGACAGCCTTGAGGTCATGACGATCCAGAACCACTCTCATGCCTCTGCCACGAGCATAAACTTTGGGAAATCAGTCAGACACACACAAACAAACAAACAAATGAAAGAAGTTATAGAAAAAACAAACAAACAAACAAACAGACAAACAAACAAAGTTACAGAGGGGTAAAGAAAAACCACAAACAAACAGCATGACAGCCGAAGAGTTAGATCCTGACGTCAGAGGAGACGTCCACACGATGCACGTCTGAAATGAAGGAGGTTATAGAGAAACAAACAAACAAACGAACGAACGAACGAAAGAAAGAAAGAAAGAAAATACACAGGGGAAGAAAAAAAAAAACAATAGCATTACATCCGACGAGTTAGATCCTGATGGTCAGAGGAAACGTCCACACGATGCACGTCTGCTGCAGGCACTAAAGGAAGGAAGGAAGGAAGGGAGGGGGAGGGAGGGAGGAGAGGTGGAGGGGGGTGAGGGAAGGGGAGGGGAGGGGGAGAAGGGGGGGGAGGGGGGACGCTGACGATCCGCCATGCACGAGATGCTGAAAGACAAAGAGACCGATCACCTGGACACAGAGAGCGAGAATAGGTCACGTCCGAGTGCACGGTGCGGCACTTCAGCGTGCCCATGGGACCTGCACAACAACGGGGCGCACCTGTCACCTGGGCACCTGACGCCTCCTCCTCCCCCCCTTCCCTTCCCATCGCCCCTTCCACCCCAATCCCCCCCCCCCCCCCCCCTCCCTCCCCCCGATGTCCACTCGGCCAGCACCAGGACACTAGAAGCACCGGTGAACCCACCAGCGCAGATAGCTGATTCATCTACATCACACGTATCACACAATGCTACACAAGCTGGTACAGGCAGCCGATTCACTTTTATCACACGTATCACACTATGCTACACTAAACGGTACATTATGGCTGATTCACTTTTATCATACAGATCACACAATGCTACACTAACCAGTACATTATGGCAGATTCACTTTTATCATACAGATCACACAATGCTACACTAACCGGTACATTATGGCAGATTCACTTTTATCATACAGATCACACAATGCTACACTAACCGGTACATTATGGCAGATTCACTTTTATCATACAGATCACACAATGCTACACTAACCGGTACATTATATGGCAGATTCA
>JADBJO010003566.1:65000-72500 GCA_016801955.1 Conus betulinus | reverse complement strand
AAACAAAAACAGAATCCAGACAAATACATCAGTTATGTAAGATTAAGCTCTTTCGAACTTTCATGCCAGAACATTATTCCTGAATGCACATAACTCTCTTCAACCAATCACTGTTCTACACTATTTGACTCAGCCAGTGCAAAGTCAATGAAACCTCTAACTAACACCTATAAATGAGCTCTTACAGCAGTTCCACTGAAATCCTCAAGCCTTACAGAACCGGATTGTATTCAAGTTGGGGTTCTTCCATTAAGGGATATATTTGCTATTGATTAAGGAACGCTCATACAAAAAAGTATATATCTGGATTAGCCCCGCAAGCTCTAAATTCAGCATCATTTCTAGAAATTCTACAAAACTCCAGGCTCCCACACCTAGAAGTGACCTACTTAAAAACAAGACTTTGTTACTCTTGTCCTCTTTTCTGAAACGTACTTCCGTCTGAACTTAAATGTTATCAAAGCTCAGAATCTTACACAAGAAGTGTTTCCTTACTTTGCACTCACTCACTCACCAGTTACGTTGACATGCAGTATAATCATATTACCAGTGCCTATCTACACGTGTGTTATTACAATGTCATCACCAACATACAGTTTTCCACTTCCCGAAAGTGATTATTGCTGAGTACAAGTACCATTGGTTCTAAATCTTTCGCTACTGTGAATGGTTACACACACTACGTAAGAGAACAGAAATGTCAGCATGAGACAGATTCATAATACACTCATGTAATATATATGTATCAGCCAGGACACTACGTATATAACCATATGTACTTTTGGGGGAGTGGGGGTGATGGTGGAAAGATGGATTATACAGTGATACTTTTTCTTTTTATTCTTGTCGGCGGCTTCCCACTTTTTTCTTTTTTAACTTTTCCCTTTTCCTTTCTTGCTGCAAAGTGAAACGACTGCAGGCGGAAATCTAAACAAATCTTAAATAAATGTCAGCGAACCGCCCAGAGAAACGTGGACAAACGAGTCACAAGACAACACACAACGCGTTTCGACCTCTTAGGTCTTCTTCAGATGAAACAAAGACGAACAAAATAACGGAAATGCACTTAGCTTTGATCGCTTCAGATTGCTTCTGAGTTCAGCGCAAGGAAGAAGGCGTTGAATCTTGTTTTTTTTTCTTTTTTTTTTTTTTTTCTTTATCAACGCATTTTTTTTTTTTTTCTCCTCTTATCTCTCCTCGTATCAACGCATGTTTGAAAATCTCCTCTCTCTCTCTCTCTCCTCTCCCTCTCTCTCTCTCTCTCTCTCTCTCTCTCTCCTCTCTGCCTCCTCTCCTCTCTCTCTCCCTCCATCACTCTCTCTCTCTGTCGTCTGTCTCTCCTGCTCTGTCTCCTCTCCTCTCTGTCTCTCTCTCCCTCTCTTCCTAGTCTCCTCCTCTGTCTCTCTGTCCTCTCTCTCTCTCCTCTCCTCTCTCTCTCCTCGAGCTCTCTCTCTCTCTCTCTCTCTCTCTCCGCTTTCCCACCAACAGTACCCCCCCGCTATCTCCGCTTTCAACAACAGTATCTCCTATTCCTCATTGCCTTGAAAAACGATCTTGCTTTATGAGCAAGAATATTATGTTCCTGTGCAGTGAACATGCCCTACCTCATTCATCACTGTTAATTCCTCCTCATGTCATGCTGATCGTACTCATCATCACTGTTAATTCCTCCTCATGTCATGCTGATGGTACTATTTTTGGCGATGATGTTTCTTGTGTCCTCTTTCTGCGTAGGAATATCATCTACTATGTAGAGCTGTGCGCGCGCGCGCGCGCGCGCGCGCGCGTGTGTGTGTGTGTGTGTGTGTGTATGTGTGTGTGTGTTTGTGTGTGTGTGTGTGGTGTGTGTGTGTGTGTGTGTGTGTGTGTGTGTGTGTGTGTGTGTGTGTGTGCGTGTGTCCAACAGAAAGACTGTTCCAGTGTGTAAGTATATTTTTTTCATGCTAATATGAACCATCACTGTTCCTGTTATGATTAGTTCTATATTGTGTAATAGAGTTTGTGTGTTTGTATGTATGTTTAGTCTCTGAAGGAGCGACGGCCAAATGGAAAAAACCCACATCTTCTTGCTAATCTGTTATCCTTGGGAATAAGATGATGATCTCTCTCTCTCTCTCTCTTCCTCTCTCTCTCCCCTCCCTCCCCTCTCTCTCCCTCTCTCGTCTCTCTCCTCCTCTCCTCTCGTCCTCTCTCTCTCTCTCTCTTGTTGACGTGCTGATGTGCTACTTACGTACACGGTGGATGGGAAACAAAACTTACAAAAGATTACGACATAAAGCAGACAACAAGCCGCTAGAATTAAAATATTGTGGTAAACTGCCATGGGTTTTTCAGGTACTCTTTTGGTGATGGACTTGGGTTTGGCTGGATCAATTAAGATGCAGTAAATGTTAATGCGTACGTAAGACACATCTGCGGCAAAGGCTGATCGATAATCGATGACAAAACGGTATGAAAACATATCATAGTAGGTACTGAGCAATACTCATTTTACAGATTCTTTCAAATATCTCCTTGTTGACAGAAATCTCTTCCAAAGCAATACACATCAAAGCCAATCAGTACCAATATGCAAATCTTAGAAATATTTACATGCTATGTCGTGTATGCAAAAATACAAATGAGAAGAATTATATTCTCTTATTAATTTTATTGTCCCGTTCTTCTGGATTTACGGTATGCGTATATTCCGCAGAAATTCCTTGGATACTATCGTTCGTTTCGAACTTCTCTGACCATGGCAAGTAAAAAATGAAAGAGTGCTACAACGCTTATACCTATACAACGCTTTAAAGAGGCGCACAACTGGGCTCACTTGATGAATTCAACTGGTCTAATCATCATGTCACAGGCCGATTTTTTAACACTTATCTTATTCATCCCCTCTCTCTCTCTCTCTCTCTCTCTCTCTCTCTCTCCTCTCTCTCTCTCTCTCTCTCTCTCTGAACGTTTGTTTTTGCAGTCCTATTTATTTTCAATATAGTCCTTATTCTCGACCAGTTTTTTCACGATTTCCGACCGTGCAACCGAGGCGAGCTGAAATTCCGCACCTGTTACCTGGCTAGCTGGAACGTGCTAAACGGCGCAGTCAGTTGAGAGCGCCGTTGCAGACCACGTCGAAAGTGGATTTGGCAGCGGTTCGGTTGTCCAATCAGATAACGCTTTTTTGTTTGTTTGTTTGTTTTTTTTTTTTCCCTGGATTTTTCGCTTTGACCTTTTGTCCTTTCAATCAATATTGATCTTGTTTATCAATACCATGGATTTTAAGAAGAAAGATAAATCAAACATTTATGTGTTTTGTTGATTTTCTTTTCATCTGTCCTTTTTTTAAAAATAGAATATTAATTTCTGTGTTGGGCCACGTGACTTTTACAATATGTACTCTCTTCCCTACGATCAGGACGCAGAGCTCTGTACCCTGCACACACTGTGTCCCGATCCCCAGGCTGTGAACGTCAAGCGCGGCGGCAAGGTAGAGTCTTAATTACACCTGGCCCCACCCAACCCCCCCATTTCGAAACTAAGCAACAGTTGGTATCTTTTTTTTTTTTCTTTTTGGAAAATCGCTTCTTCCTTAACATTCAACATTTGTTCGCCAAACTGAGTAAGGAGAAACTTTCTAAATCTTTCCTATTTCAGTCGTGCCTGTTCCGTTCTGAAGAAAGTGAGAAAACAAAAAAAACAAAACAAAACAAAATAAGATAGAATAAAATAAGATAAACTGAAATAAAGCGAAATAAAATAAAATGAAATGAAATAAAACCAAATGAAATGAAATGAACAAAATAAAATGAAGTGAAATGAAACAAGAAAAGAAATAAAATAAAATAAAACGAAATGAAATTAAATTGAATTAAATCAACTTTAGCATTAAGTTCATTCTCAGGTACCTAAGCAGGCTATAGTTATGTTCTAGATGTGCATTCCCCTCCTGGTAAGGGTCTGGAATGATCCACGTTCACGGTTCCGCAGAAGTATAGTGGACCTGGACCTGCAATATCGGCCTTCCCTAGCGAGGGGGAGGAGCTTCAGACGTGCTGTACTAGGCTGTCCAAGACGCCCCGCGCTCCACGTGCGCGCAGCAGGTGTCCGGGCGGATATTTGACCTCTTCACTCTGACGGCAGGAAAGCTGTATCCAGAGCTGTGTTCTTTGGGTGGCTGGGACAGTGAATCGCCCAGGGGAAGAACTATCCCTGTTTCAGGGTTTATGCTTTGGATGGTGGTGAAGTATGTGAATTACGGAACTTTGAAATACTTATCACTTTCTTTTTTTTTTATATGTCAAAAGATGCCAAACTCTAAAGAAGCAAGTATGCTTCAGTGTTTTGTAATGAGAATGGCTTTCTTTTCGGAACAGAAGTTGGTTTTTTTTTTGGACGAACGGGTGAGCTCGTATTTTTTTTTTTTTTTTTGGGGGGGGGACAACAAACTTCCTTTTAACGTTTTTAACAAGCTAGCAACGGTTACACAGGTTACACACACACACACACACACACACACACACACACACACACACACACACACACACACCCCACATAAAACACCTTTGTTTTGACAAGCCAGAAGGGCAAGATTCCTTTTGTTGACAGCCGAGGCTGCAACAGAATTCTTTCTACACGTTCCATACTGAAGATTCCTGATTGGTACCACCTTTGTGCTGCTAACGGAAAACACCAAGTGAATTGTGCCATTTCCTCCCTCCCTCTCTCCCTCACGAAGAAGATAACTTTTTATGCTCGATTGCTGTGCCCCCTAAAAGTTCTTTTTTCTTCTTCTTCGCACTGTACTTCTTCTTAGGGTGGCTGGGGGTGTGGTGAGGGAGAGGAGGGGAAGGGGAGGGAAGTAGAAGCTAGAATTGAGCGCATAATTGTGAGCCCGACTGAAACTCTAGTCTGTTATTTCCTCAGGGGAGCTTTTCTGACAGATGTTACCCTTTGACTGGTATGACTGAGACTTTAGCAGTGGATATAATTACAGTGTAAAACATCTGACAGCGATATTCATACAAATACTTCCTGTGTGCTGTACTCTCTTGTCAGAGACGGTGGTGTGCGTGTTAGGGACTCTACTTATCCTGTTCGGTTATGAGGGTCTCTACCTGCCTTTCTGCCCATCTCCGACCACCTGGCAGATATGCCTTGCTTTTTCCACACAAACCAGACTCGACCTGTGACAGTTGTTCGTCCCAATGTCCATATCTGTCGGCCCCCTTGGTTTCTAATCATGTCACGTTATCTCGCTACATGAGCTGTTATCGTTCAAAAAAAAATTCTCAGAAAGAGCCATGGCTTTTACTGATAAAAAAAAAACTTTCGTCGGTTCTCTCTCTCTCTCTCTCTCTCTCTCTCTCTCTCTCTCTCTCTCTCTCTCTCTGTGATGTTCAACTTTCGCTTATCTTGTCATAAATGATTGTCTCATGTGTTAACTATTCGTATGAAGTATCTAACTCTTCTCATCTCCTCTCTCTCTCCTCTCTCTCTCTCTCTCTCTCTCTCTCTCTCTCTCTCTCTGTGTGTGTGTGTGTGGGGGGGGGGGGGGGGGGGGGGGCTCTGTGTGACTATATCTTAGTGTGTGTGTGTGTGTGTGTGTGTGTGTGTGTGTGTGTGTGTGTGTGTGTGTGTCTGTCTGTCTGTCTGTCTGTTTATCTGTCTGTCTGTCTGTCTGTCTGTCTGTCTGTCTGTCTGTCTGTCTCTCTCTCTCTCTCTCTCTCTCTCTCTCTTCCCCAACCTCTCTCTCCCCCTTCTCTTCCGTTCTCTCCTCTCTCCTCTCTCTCTCTCTCTCTCTCTCCTCTCTCTCTCTCTCTCACTCACTCACTCACTCACTCTAAGTGCATAGGTATGAATGGGAGAAAGGTATAAATGGGTATTGGTAGAGGTGCAGAATGGGGGTAAAGAGAGGAGGGGGTGTATGAGGACACTACACACGCGGGTGGGAACAACAGCACATGATTTCTGGTTTGACACATCTGGGTGCTCACCTGGACGAATGCCAAGAAGATGTCAGAATAAGCAAATGTTAATTTAACCAAACGACCCACACTGGGCGCCAACAATGTTTGGTAGGTACCCAGGTCTGACCAGCGCTTGGGGCTAATGCGTACGTCAGACATCTGCTAAGTCGTAGCCATGAGACCCTCTTCTTAAATTCTCTCATCTTAGTTGCTAATTCAATTATCTATCAGCTTTAAGTCACGCAGTGTAGTCTCGAAATTCAGCGGATATGGTGTGGCGTATATGGACTAGTCCGTGACACCTTGGGGAAACTGAAGCTAACAATGCATGGTATCTGGCATGACACGCCTGAGTAACCATCTAGGATGATGCCATGAATATATCAGAACAATGAAAGGCTAATGCCAGGGAGATAACTAACGCCTTGTTGACGCCATGGACGATACCTGACAGGAAAATGTTAATAATAATAAGAATAATAATGATAATAATAATAATAATGATAGTAATAGTAGTAGTAGTAGCAACAGTAGTAGTAGTAGTAGTAGCAATGATAATGATAATAACGTAGCGTTTATAAAGCGTCTTGCCAAAGGTTCCAGGCGCTGAAAATTCACACTCTCGTGTACACAAAGGGCTGCCTACCTAGGTAGTGCCTACTGAAGACCTGCCTGCCAGCGCTTCATTCAGTCGTTTCCCGTCTATCCAGTCAATATCGTTCACTCAATTGCCTTACTTCCTTGATTCTTTCCTTTTCTCACGCAGGGTGCATGCTATGCGTAGCGTGTCATCCATACCAACATAATCGAGCAATGCATGGTTTCAGGCCAGACAAGAGTTGAGTCCTCACCTGGATGATGCCATGAAAATATCAGAACGAACAGAGGTTAATGCCAAGGAGATATTAACGCCATGTTGATGCCATGAAAGATACCTGAACAGGGAAATGTTAACAGCAGCCACAACGTGGTTTCAGGCCAGACAAAGAGCCGAGTCCTCACCTGGATGATGCCGTGGAAGATGTAGGTCTTGGTGCTGTTGGGGTACTCGGGGCCGCAGTGGGTGGTGCCCGGGTTTGTAGCGCACGGTGAACCCGGCCACGTTGATGAAGGCACACACGGCGGCCCACACCCAGGACGCCGCCATCATGCCCACGATCTGCCGCAGCTGGAAGTGGTTGGCCAGCGGCTTGGTGATGGAGTGGTGCTTGTGCACGCTGATGTACATGAGCGTGTGGATGGAGGCCACCAGGCAGAAGGCGTTGAGCCAGCCGTTGATGTTGCAGAACGTGCCCAGCCCGAAGATCCAGCGGCCCTCGATGAGGGTGGTGATGGTGAAGGGCATCACCGACAGCCCCACCAGCAAGTCCGCCACCGCCAGGTTCACCAGGAAGAGGTTGGTGCGCGTGCGCATGCCCCTGTGACGTATGACCACCGTCAGCACCATGGCGTTGCCCGCCACGGCCAGGAAGGCGGCGACGGACAGGATGACGGCCAGGGTCACGGAGAAGGCGAAGTGCCAGCCCGCCTCCTCCTCCTCCTCTCCCCC
>JADBJO010003566.1:50000-57500 GCA_016801955.1 Conus betulinus | reverse complement strand
GTCTGGGTCCTCTTCTCTTGTCATGCAGAACTGGTGTCTAGCATTCGGTTCTGGTTCCGCTGAAATGGTGTCCCACTTTGCGGTGTTGGTCGGCTGACTGTAAGCGTCGGTATTCTTCGCTTCACCCCCCCCCCCCCCCCCCCCCCCCCCCTCCCTCAACAAAAGGCCAATTTTCAGGGCACCAGGCGGCCTCCATCACGCTCGGGTTGGCGATGGTCCTGTGCCACGCGAGGTCGCCTCAAAGAGGGAGCAGAACAGTGTCGCTGGAGCGCTGCACGAGTCCCTGATGAAGATCCTCGCTGACTAAGGCCGATGAGCGATTTTTCAGCCCAGGCCCCAGAGGGGGTCCCACCCTGCCGACCCGAAAACATGAGCGCCCAGGCCATGGTAATCATAAGTCAGACGGCGCTCCACCGCTGACCGCCCCACATCTCCTGGAGCCGTTCCCCCAACGACACAGGGTACATCCGCCATCATCCATAGTGGCTGAAAGGTTGACTGCGCCGCCTGACACTGACCTCTCACATCAGTGTCTGTCCCTCGAGAGACATCTGCCACCTCTCCGTCGGCCCTCTGTGCTATGCTACCCCTCGCAGAGAGACTGGAGAGGGGAAGGGGGGGGGGGGGGGCTCCGCTCCCTTCATCAACATGACATAACAACCAACGGAGCTTCCGCGCAGCGCTTCGACGGGGGAGGATACACTGCCGAATGTCAGGTTGTGTGAATGACCTCCACAATGGCCAGACAGGGAGACCTGCTGGGCATGAACTCTCAACTATTTTCAAGAAAAGGGCGGACAATGTGCAGCGCTTTTTCATGACACACACACACGGAGGAGAAGAACGAGGGCTGTACGCTCCAGGGATAAACTGAGCGGTCTTGTGGTTTTATTTCTTATTCTTCGCCAGTCCAAAGCGAAAGAGGCAGGGAAACGGATGAAAAAGTGGATGAGGGAGGGGAGTGACTAAGAGAAAGGTATATGGATGAGAGAGAGAGAGAGAGAGAGAGAGAGAGAGAGAGAGAGAGAGAGAGAGAGAGGGGGGGGGGGACGGAGGGAGGGAGAACACACAAACAAACAGACACGTAGAGGAAAAAAAAAAAAAAAGAGAGAGAGAAGATTGGAAGGTATATAGAGACAGTGGGTTTAAAAAATGAAGAGAGAGACAGAGACAAACAGAAACAGAAACAGACAGACAAACGGACAGACATAGAGCAATGATGAATGTTAAATGAAAGATGTATTTAAGAAACAACAACAACAGCAACAGCAGCAACACCCAGCGACACACTCAGTATACTTTTGTCATTGGGACAAATCGAGTATTCGGAAAATAGGGCTACAACACCGTTCCCACACCACTCTTTGAGAATCTACACACACCGCCCCCCCTCCCCATCCGCTCCCTCTTCCCTGTTTCCCCCCCCCACCTCTCCTCTCTTCTTTCCCCACCATCGCCCTCACCCCCCCCCCCCCCCCCCCCCCCCAGGGACTCAGGCCTATCAGAGCGATCTGAGAAGTGACACGAGTGGACCCACCATACGCCTCCTTCGGCTCTAATCAGGCTCTGTCTGTCACCACAGCAACAAGCCAAAGGAGAGAAGCGGTAGTCCAGAGACCTCGTAGGTCTGTCTCACTGCCACTTAGTACATGTCGCATGCCACACAGTGGCTGTCGGATGCTCCCAATGACAGCAAACAGCGGTCTTTGTCTCTCGCTGGCTTAAACCCAAAATTTACTGCTTGCTATATCACTCGGGATTCGTTCCTGAAAGCCAAACGTCATTGCCTTCGTATTGGGTTTACACGCGTGTCTCTCTCTCGGTACCAGTTTTGAGATGTTACAAATCAGACACTGCAGCAGTAATACCAAATCAGACACTGCAGCAGTAATACCAAATCAGACACTGCAGCAGTAATACCAAATCAGACACTGCAGCAGTAATACCAAATCAGACACTGCAGCAGTAATACCTAATCAGACACTGTAGTAGTAATACCAAATCAGACACTGCAGCAATAATACCAATTCAGACACTGTAGTAGTAATACCAAATCAGACACTGCAGCGGTAATACCAAATCAGACACTGCAGTAGTAATACCAAATCAGACACTGCAGTAGTAATACCACAGCTGAAAAGTAATGGAAAAGTCATGGAGTCAACGATGTTTTACAACAACAAGCAAGCCACCGAATTTCAAGAATCGAAATTATCACAATTCACAATACAGTTTCTATCAACGGAATATACAATCAATGAAATTTGGAACCAAGTATTCCCGAAGTTTTTATTTTGCTTTTTCTTGTTTTGTTTTTCGCATTTCGGGGGGTCCGTTTCTTATTCGAGACCGAGCTCCTTGATCGCTGTCGATAAGGCTGTGTGTCCGTTTGACCTTTAAGCAGAGTTCATGGGACACACACCCTCGATCGGTGATTGCCTATGCCCAGGACAACTTCACGAAGAGTTCCCGTTCTGCCCAGCTGACACTTCCTGCTGGTCAAGGGAGTGTAGGTCACTGACATGTCCTGAGGAAATGGGCGTCAGAACTTCCAAATTTTCCCAGGTCTCCGAGTTATTCTTTTATTTTGATCTTTTTCAAACTGCTGCAATGTTTTACTGCAAAAGAAAAGATATCCTTTCAGAACATTCTACGTTTTCCTGTCCTGACCTCTTCTCCCCACCGAACTGAAAAAAAAAAATCAGAATTTCTTTGACAGAAACTAGCTGGGACTGCTTTTGTTTTTTAAGTTCAGTCCCGCTGACACACCCGCTGGTTTGTTAGCCTCGCGCCTGATCTCCATCCTTGCCTTCCTGTTAGAGTGATGCCCCTTTCGGACTTCATCCGGGTCATCCACAGGAGGAGGAGGATACCCTTTCCCCCAGTCCTTCTGGTCGGGCTAGAGACGACGGGTCAAAAACGATCCACGATTCGACCTCCGCTTACACTGACAAAGATCTTATTTTTAAGCTAGTGCGTGGGAACACCCGGGGAAGCCGTCAGTCTTGGAAAGATATCGGTCTCCTCCTAAGCTGAGAAGGAGCAAAAGGAAAAAAAAAATTCTCGGTGACATCAACCCTAGACATATTTTTCAGTGGGAGCTCTTTTCAACAAGAAGGAAAAACTTTTTGTATTTTGCTGGCTTGTAAGCCTTCATGGTTTTTGTTGTGTGTGTGTGTGTATGTGTGTGTGTGTGTGTGTGTGTGTGTGTGTGTGTGTGTGTGTGTGTGTGTGTTGAGCGTAATCTATTCCCTCTGATAGACAAATAGGGTAGGGCGGAGGGGGAGATTAAATTACAATCTTACTCCAGGATCTGTGGGGTCCCGTTTCTCTATTTTTGAATGAGGAAAACGTAATGTTGCAAAGAAAATCTTTATATAAAGATTTCCATTAAGGCTTTAACATTACCACAGGAAATCTTTACATAATATTTCCATTGGGGCCGTTGAAGGATATCAGCTTTTTCCCTATCCTGTTTTCGCAAGAATTCGATTAGATACATTCCTGTGTGGACTAAAAGGAGAGCCAGTGTTGGGTAACGCGTGTGTGAAGACTGTGCTGCCGTCACCCCCCCCCAAGATTTACACCACCACCACCACCCCCCCATCCCACCCCTCTCCACCTCCCGCCCCCTTATGAGCATTGGTCAAAGACAACTCCTTCTACAAGGAAGAACTAAAGGAACTTTTCTGGCCCAACAGTAGTTAGAAGGCGTATTTCCTGAGAAAGCCTTTCTCCTCCTTCAGGAGTGTTTTACTGTCCTGTCAGAACAATGTAGAGTTATACAGGGAATTCATTAACCCCCGTTTTGAAGCCCCCCCCCCCCCTCCCCCCCCCCCCCCCCCTTCCATTTTTTCTTTCTTTCTTTCTTTCTTTCTTTCTTTTTTTTTTCTTTTCTTGTTCGCTTGTGGTTGAACGGAACTTGGTTTGCCATCTGCTTGACAGGCAAGGGCATAGACCTGGGCCGGAATAGCTAGTTGGTAGAGCATCGGACTCGTAATCATGGGGTTGCAGGTTCGCATCTCCGCCGGGCCGTTTCGGTACGGGGAGGGGGGGGGGGGGGGGGGGGTCCCCCCGGAGTTAACATTGGTTCTGACTCCACTCCCCACACAGTCCTTTGAATGAGACTATAAACCGAGGTTCCGTGTGTGTGAACGCATGCATAACATCTTGCACACACGTTAAAATCCCATCACTAACTTTCGGAAGAGAAGGCAAGTTTGGCCGTTGGTATGGATGACGTTACACATAGCATGCACCTTCCCCGAAGTTGGAGTATGGCTGCCTTAATGGCGGGATAAAAAAAATGGTCATACACACAAAAGTGTCAGAATAATCAACATGATGATTGTGGACACTAAAAGAAAGAAGAAGTAGACCTAGATTTTTTTTGTCTTTATTTTCCTCCCCTTACAAGGAGTGCCCTATGGTGATTGCCCGTGTTTATGATTCTGCTGTGACATCCTCAGAAACACGTCCGTCCCCGCGGCCTCCGCACTGTGGTATGGTATTTGGAAGGTCAGTTTCTCCACACGATCTTTCCTTGATTGCCAATATTCATCTTTTGAGAACTGGTCGCCCAAAATGCGCGAGAGTGCCGGGGAAAACAGACTAATATCTACGCTGTCGTGCCTCTGCATTCCCTACTGTCTGTGTCAGCAGCACTTTCGTGGGGGATTCGCTGGTGAATTCCGAGACCTCACTGCCTTACCCCATGCACTCGTACAGACATCTAGACAGTGTGTGACAAAGGCCCATTACAAAAATATAAAGATATGCAACACAGCGCCAACACCACCACCACCCCCCCTGTTCCCGGTAAATGCCGTCTCTTTAAGTTCTGTTTACACAGAGGACTTTTGCGACAACACCATGACAAAACGTCTAAACGCATGGCCCTTCAATTCAGTACTGGCGATCTTCGGCACCCAGGGTACGTCAGACACGAAATTTCTAAGTGTAAGCTCTCTCAAAATTAAAACAACTAGCCTTAATAAATCAACGGAACTGCCGTGGAAGACAATGACAACAACACAGGGCTTTTCACATGTGTTCTTAGACTGGTCAAGAAGCCAACCAATAGAGCGGTCACTCCATCCAAGCACTAATCAGGCCTGACGTTGCTTTAACGTCAGTGACCGGACGAGAACCGGTGTTTTTCAACGTCGTATGGCCGTTAGCAACATAGCGGACTTGTAGGTCCTCACGGCATAGGCTTTTAGGGACAACTTGGTAGTACAGCGCGTAGAATCGGTTTGTCAGGCAGACTTATCAGCTGGCGGGCTTGGTTGGAGTCTCTGTCTGCGGTAGGGCTGAGGTACCCAGGGTGGTCAGTCTCCTCAGGCAGAAGCCTGGGTGAAGCTGTTTGTTCGTAGACAGTCGATGTTTTTCTTCTTCCGCAGTAGGTTTCCTCAGGCAGAAGCCTGGGTGAAGTTGTTCGTAGACAGTCGATGTTTATCTTCTCTCGTGGTAAGTCGTGATGATGGTGTCTTTCTTCCTCGTGGCCCAGCTTAGCGGAATCACACGCTCCCTTTCGTTATAGGATCAGACAACTCTCTAACACTTCACTCCCTTCTTGTGTCTCCCTCTTCTGCTGCCTAGCTGCTGTGCTCGGGTTTTTTTCAACAGTTCTCTCCACCACCAGCCCCCCCTCCCCCTTCTCTCTCTCTCTTTTTAATGTGTGTGTGTGTGTGTGTGTGTGTGTGTGTGTGTGTGTGTGTGTGTGTGTGTGTGTGTGTGTGTGAGCGCGTGCACGCATATGTGTGTGTGTGCATGTGTGTGGGAACACGCATGCACGCATGTGTGTATGTGTGTGTGTGTGTGTGTGTGTGTGTGTGTGTGTGTGTGTGTGTGTGTGTGTGTGTGTGTGTGTGTGAGCGCGTGCACGCATATATGTGTGTGTGTGTGTGTGCATGTGTGTGGGAGCACGCATGTGTGTATGTGTGTGTACGTGTGTGTGTGTGTGTGTGTGTGTGTGTGTGTGTGTGTGTGTGTGTGTACACGCGCGCACATTTGCGTGCGTGAAAGCGCGCATGTGTGAACAGACCATTTTTTTTTTTTCAGTTCGGAACTCAACAGTGTTTTCATTAACAGTTGGCTGGCCAGCACAGGGAGATGACCATGTAGTGTACACTCACGCCTGGGTGCGAGGAGACCACCAGACAACGGAGCTCAGCGGCTAAGACCTGGCCTGTCACGTCCCTTCCTTCCCCCCCCCCCCCCCCCCCCCCCCACACACACACACACACTTTCCCCTCCCTTCCACTGTGTGTCTGTCACGGAGGTGTGGATTATCTGCCACCCTTCCCCACCCGAAATCCCCACCCCCCACCCCCATTCCCTCCATTCGATTATCAGCATCATTTGACAGACTTACGGATGGAGAGAGAGAGAGAGGGGGGGAGGGAGAGAGAGGAAGCAAGATAGAAAGGGGAGGGAAGGGATGAGGAGGGGAGGTGTGAAGTAAGGAGGGGGAGAGTGAGGTTGTAAATCAGGCGAAATCCTTCCACTTGTCCACTCCAGCTGTCACGTTCTGTCACCGACACCCCCCCCCCCCTCCTCCCCCGAACTCCCCCTCCCACCCGCCCCCCATCCCATCCCATCCCACCCCCGCACCCCCGTCCCTTCCCTCCCCTTCCTCAAAACCCGCCATCTCCCTCTTCTCCCTCCCTGTCACTGTACTCTGTCACCGAGTCGTGGGTTATCCCCCCCTCCCCCCCCCCCCCCCCCCCCCCCCCCCCCCCCCCCACCCGTTCCCGCCTTTTCCCTCCCTCTCATTTTTAAATCTAGTTTTTGACAGCACTTAGTGGATGAAGAGAGACAAAAGAAGACACAAAAAAATGGGGGGTGGGGGGTGGAGGGGCTAGGGATTGGATGGCTGGCAATGCAAGCGCTAAACATCGAGCGAAGCCAGGTTAAATGCTGGCAAATAAGTGAATAAAACGGAGACACAGAGAGAGAGAGAGAGAGAGAGAGAGAGAGAGAGAGACAGAGAGACAGAGAGACAGAGAGAGACAGAGACAGAGAGAGAGAGAGAGAGAGAGAAGAAGAAGAAGAAGAAGAGGAGGAGGAGGAGGAGGAGGAGGAAAATGGGAACATTCTTAGGGGTTGGCGATTAAAAGCTGAAGAAGCGTCCAGATTAAATTTTCTCCCTGAATTTCCCATCCAGTAAGTGTTAGAGACAAGAGTTACCTGCCATGGCTTCCCCGTCCCTCTCAACAGCACATTCCAATCAGCGGGGCAGTTGTCTCCCTTCTTTTACGTTGGTTTTTTTTTTTTTTTTTTTTTTGGGGGGGGGGGGTGGAGGGGGGTGGGGGTGGGGGTCTCAGCATCGGGGTCCCCCCTAATTCAGGCCATCGTCTTCCCACCCACCGCCCTCCCCCTACACTCCCCTGTCCCGCCCTCTCTTTCCTCCCTACCCCCACCCCCCTCACCCCTACCCCTCCTTTTCTTCGCTGGAAGTCGAAGTGTCGAAGTAATGTGTTCCCTCCCTTTCGCTAT
>JADBJO010003566.1:35000-37500 GCA_016801955.1 Conus betulinus | reverse complement strand
TCTACGAGCGTCACGCCACAAAGCCATCGCTTCCACATGGCCTGCCTAAAAACAAAAAAGCTGCTGAAGACACCTGGCCAGACCACGTTCCAGACACAAAGGTCCTCTCTCCAGCTGAGCTGCCTGGCATCCGGAACGTGCTGAGTACACTACAGCACTCATCAGACGAGAAGGCCATTTTCCGACGAATTCCTAACAAGCCTCTTCCTACGAGGTTACTCTACAGTGACCTGGCGCAGGGCAAGCGTTCAAAGAGTGAGCAGGAAAAAAAGCGCTTCGAGAACACGCTCAAGGCGTCGTTGAAGAGGACTGACGCTGACCCAAACAACCTGGCGCCAGATCGCCCCGCTTGGCGAATTTGCATCAGCTGAGGTGGTGCTTCTTATGTTTCAGCTTCAGTTTCGTCAAGGTGTCACACTGCGTGCAGACTGGACCATATACGCTACACCACATCCGCTAAAATTTGAGACCACGCTGCGCATGATTTAAAGCTGATGGATAAATGAATTCATGGCTAAGATGAAAGAACTGAAGAAGAGGTTCTCGTGGCTACGACTTAGCAGATGTCTGACCTACACATCAGCCCAACGCGCTGGTCAGACCGTGAGTGCCTACCTGACACTAGTTGTGCTATATATATATATATATATATATATATATATATATATATATATATATATATATATATATATTTGCTGCTTCCTAAGAGTTACACAAGACAGCCGAGCCCCAACATTGGCTATGCAAGTCCAGAGTCACCTCCACCATGTCTTCAGTGCTTGTAGACCACTTGTACCCGATTTGCACTTGCAGCAGACCTGTCTGTGCCCCATACTGGACTGACCAGGCACAGATGGACCCATCGCACCCAGTCCTCCTCAACGTGGTGTGTCCGTAGTCGCCGTCAGCTAGGATGGACAAACAACATGTGTGTGTACCCCAGGCTACCCTGGGCTATTACATCCCCTGACAAACAACATGTGTACCCCAGACCACCCTGGGTTACTACATCCCCTGACAAACAACATGAGTGTACCCCAGACTACCCTGGGCTATTATTACATCCCTAGACAAACAACATGTGTGTACCCCAGACCACCCTAGGCTATTACATCCCCTCACAAACAACATGTGTATACCCCAGACCACCCTGAGCTATTACATCCCCTGACAAACAACATGTGTGTACCCCAGACCACCCTAGGCTATTACATCCCCTGACAAACAACATGTGTGTACCCCAGACCACCCTGGGCTATTACATCCCTAGACAAACAACATGTGTACCTCAGACAACCCTGGGCTATTACACCCCATGACAAACAACATGTGTGTGTACCTCAGACCACCCTGGGCTATTACATCCCCTGACAAACAACATGTGTGTACCCCAGACCACCCTAGGCTATTACATCCCATGACAAACAACATGTGTGTACCCCAAACTACCCTGGGCTATTACATCCCCTGACAAACAACATGTGTACCTCAGACCACCCTGGCTATTACACCCCATGACAAACAACATGTGTGTATCCCAGACCACCCTTGGCTATTACACCCCCTGACAAACAACATGTGTGTACCCCAAACTACCCTGGGCTATTACACCCCCTGACAAACACAACATGTGTGTACCCCAGACCACCCTGGGCTATTATTACATCCCCTGACAAACAACATGTGTACCCCAGACCACCCTGGGCTATTACATCCCCTCACAAACAACATGTGTGTACCCCAGACCACTCTGGGCTATTACATCCCCAGACAAACAACATGTGTGTACCCCAGACCACCCTGGGTTACTACATCCCCTGACAAACAACATGTGTGTACCCCCCAGACCACTCTGGGCTATTACATCCCCCCTGACAAACAACATGTGTGTACCCCAGACCACCCTTGGCTATTACATCCCCTGACAAACAACATGTGTACCCCAGACCACTCTGGGCTATTACATCCCCTGACAAACAACATGTGTACCTCAGACCACCCTTGGCTATTACATCCCCCCTGACAAACAATGTGTACCCCAGACCACCCTGAGCTATTACATCCCATGACAAACAACATGTGTGTACCCCAGACCACCCTAGGCTATTACACCCCCTGACAAAACAACATGTGTGTACCCCAGACCACCCTTGGCTATTACACCCCATGACAAACAACATGTGTACCCCAGACCACTCTGGGCTATTACATCCCCTGACAAACAACATGTGTATACCCCAGACCACCCTGGGCTATTACATCCCCTGACAAACAACATGTGTGTACCCCAGACCACTCTGGGCTATAACATCCCCTGACAAACAACATGTGTACCCCAGACCACCCTAGGCTATTACATCCCCTCACAAACAACATGTGTGTGTACCCCAGACCACCCTGGGCTATTACATCCCCTCACACAACAACATGTATACCCCAGACCACTCTGGCCTATTACATCATCCCTGACAAACAACATGTGTACCCCAGACCACCCTAG
>JADBJO010003566.1:5000-25000 GCA_016801955.1 Conus betulinus | reverse complement strand
GAGTGTGTGTGTGTGTGTGTGTGTGTGTGTGTGTGTGTGTGTGTGTGCGTGCGTGCGTGCGTGCGTGCGTGCGTGCGTGCGTGTTTGTAATTTTGTTGAACAAATTAGCAGCGGGAGATAACAAGTGCAGGCTAAACAATTCCATCGACATTGCAAGAATGTATCTCGGCAAAGATCAAAAAAGAGAAAAAAAAAAACGGGGGGGGGGGGGGGGGGGGGGGTGGGGGGGTGTTAGGAGATGTAAGAAAGACAAAATTGGAGATGGAATGAAAAATTAGGGCGTTTGACCCAATAATAAAAAACCCTACTCTAGCAGCATATGGGGACCTCGTCGTAGTCCATCATGAACACTGAACCATTCAGTTCGCCTGCCCAGAGGCCTTTCGTCCGCTGATTCCGAGTCATCAGTGAGGCACGACTGACGGCGTCGTCAGTCTTTCCTTAGCATCTGGTGGGGTGATATACGCACAGTCTATAATTTTGCGATATTCTCAACACCAAGGATTCAAATCCAGAATCCAACAGCGCCCTAAAAGCAGCCAGCGAAGGGTATAGAAAATAAAAAGTAAACACGAGAAGAAATCGCTGTAATCGGTTGCTGAAAAACTAAAATTATTATGTAAACAGCTTTAGATTGTGTGGGGGGAAAATCTTGAGCCGGTATATCTGCCTGTCTGTCTGTCTGTCTATCTACTGAATATATATGCGTAGTGTGTTGTGTGTGTATGTGCGCGCACGTGTGTAAGTGTGTGCGCATGGAAGAGAGAAAGAAACAAAGAGAGACAGAGGCAGAGAGACTGCGACAGAGAGAGGGAGTGTGTGTGTGTGTGTGTGTGTGTGTGTGTGTGTGTGTGTGTGTGTGTGTGTGTGTGTTGTGTGTTGAATCTCAGCGTGAGAGAGAGAGAGGACAGAGAGACAGAGACAGACAGAGAGACAGACAGAAAGAAAGAAAGAAAGAAATAGAGAGACAGAGGCAGAAAGACTAGACAGAGAGAGGGAGTGAGTGTGTGTGTTGAATCTCAGCGTGAAAGAGAGAGAGAGAGAGAGAGAGAGAGAGAGAGAGAGAGAGAGAGAGGATGAGAGTGTGTGTGTGTGTTGTGTGTGTGTGTGTGCACGCGCGCGCGCGCGCGTGCGCGCGCGCGCGAGTGTGTGTGTGTGTGTGTGTGTGTGGTGTGTGTGTGTGTGTGTGTGTGTGTGTGTGTGCTGTGCGTGCGCGCGTTTGTGTTTGTTGGTGTGTGTGTGCGCGCGCGCGCGGTGCGTATATATAATATATATATATATATATATATATATATATATATATACATATATATATGACCTTGCGTGTGTGTGGGCGTGAGTGTGCACATGCGTGCATGGCCGTGAGCGCATACGTGTGTATGCATGTCTTGACTAAATGTTCATAGTCGATGTGTCCTCTAAAATTCCATTCAACCTGATCCGAGTTCTTCACTGGGCCTTCACACTACACCGGACGCAATGATGAACAGGCCGATCTTATGATACACACGGCGGCCCCTGAGATTGGTCTGTGTCAGCGGCACACAGATCTTCATTTGGCCCTGTGTTCTGCCCTGGGTGGGCACGTGATTAGATCTACGATGCCCACCATCACCACGATCCCCCTTCCCTTCCCTACCCCCACCCACACACCCCCAACTCCCCTACCCGATCGGTCAAACCTCTCTTTTCCTTTACTCCTGTTGCTGAGATTGGTGTAACAGAAACCCCACGATCTGTCACGCCAGCCAAATCGACGATGACTAACACACCTCGCTGAACAAGCAGTTTCAGACACTGAGAGAGAGAGAGAGAGAGAGAGAGAGAGAGAGAGGAGAGAGAGAGAGAGAGAGAAGAGAGAGACAGAAGGACAGAGAGACAGAGAGACAGAGAGAGACAGAAAGAGAGAAAACGGAGATGGCAACGAAAATGGCAACGCGGAAAACAGAAACGGAAGCGGAATTTCATTCATCAAAGGAAATGGCCCCGTTTGAAGGCGGATGAAATTTACGAATTGTATGCGATAATGAACAAAGCAAAGCTCAACGAAATCAAAAGCAAATACTGATACCAATATGCTGACTTTTTTTTTCAATAGGTCGGTTGTGAAATAGTTGCTCCTATGTGCAAGGTTTTTCAGACTGCATTGTCAAGTTTTTGCCCGTCTTGAAAACAAGAACACAAACAAAAGCTGGAAGGAAGAAATATATATTACAACAGGGTCTTCATACGTGTTTATTCTAATTGGACAAGCAGAGGAGAGAGAGAGAGAGAGAGAAGAGGACACACACACCAGGACACACACCACAACACCACACCACACAACAGACTCACACCACACAGGCACACAGACAGAGTAGACAGAGCAGAGACAGAGAGAAGAGAAGGACAAGAGGGGAACAGACAGAGGAGAGGAGAGCACACACGTTGAATCCTATCTCAGTCCTGCGGAAAAAAAGCATGGCCCATAAGGACTAGAACGACATTCACAGTATATTATATACCCATCCTATGCGCTCAAAATTTGTAACAATGGTCTACATGGAACGACCGCGCAGCGTGGGACACGATGCTGACTCCAGACTGGAAGAAAGAACCGTTTGCCCCAGGGGCCGCTCCGTTAAGCTAGAGGAACAGAGAGGTCATAGTGACAGTGGCAATGACAACGATGGAGGTAATCCTGTCCCTCTGTCATTTCGCCTTGGCTTGATTTCCCCGCAATGGGGACTGTGTGTGGGGACCGCTGGGTGCAAACCCGGCTTCACCAAAGGTCAGTGGCTATTTCTTCCTCAGGGGCTTGTCCCCTGGTCCATTGACTCTTCTGAGGGTCAAGTTTCTGGCGGTCTGTACGTGTAGGGGTGCGCATGAAAGGATCAGGCTTGACTGACCTAATTAAGAAGGGGAAATTACATGCGTGTCTGATCAAGGTTTGTGAAAATTGGCAAACATGACGTTCCAAAGCACCGACCAGTTAGACACGATGCTGACTCTCTATTAATTTATGTTGTCGTTCTCTGCTGACCTCTCAAACAAGGGGCCCAACTGAAAGATTCGAGGACTAATGGTACAACAGCCGAAGCTGTGAAAGTGAATATTGGTGTGTGAACGTGAATTGAGTACCGGGGAGACATGAGGCCCTCTGTCATTGCCGTGGGATTTTTGGAGACGATTTGGTTATGGCATGTGAACACCCCGCACAAAAGGCAACAAACCGCACGCTTCGGTTACCAAGGCAGGATCTCTGGATCTGACTGGTTTTGGGAAAACGCACCATGTTATGACAACACGACCTATTTTATGTAGTTGTCTGTCTGTCCACGTTACTTAAAAGTGCGATTGAAAAGGCTCTCCGATCGACTGAATACACAATCGGATGTGAAACCATACTCGGAAAACATACCACTAACACATTATAGTTACAACAAATTCTGTCATGATTTGTGAGGTTGAGCAAGTATGTGAGATCTTCCAGGGGAAGATACCATTCTATGAACTACTATCGGAATGTTGAAAGTTGAAACATACGTGTGCTAGACGTTCCCAATTTACACCGACTATGGATTTTACCACCAGAGCAATTCGCAAGACCAGGGGAACAAGGAAATACTGCAGGTTGAAGGTACTGTTGAAAACAGTCTAGGACAAAATAAATACAACGGAAAAGACAACTAATAATCATAAAATAACTTACCTGAAAAGCATTTTATGATTACCAAAAAACACAAAAAAAAAAAAAAAAAAATACTGACAACCAATACACATACAGATTCGGGGGACAGGAAAAACAAGCGCTCAAGTTCAACAACCTCAAGTCAACACCCCAAAATGATCTAAAGGGAATGCAAAGGAATGTACCTGCCCACACCATCAACCCCACCCGTGGTCCACTGAAGAGCGCGACCCTATACGAGCAACAACACATGCTTCAGAGTCTGAGCCAAGCCACGTTTCAGTAAGCAAAAGTATCGTCATCTGCGTGCGGACCTAGTCCAGTTACGCTACAACCAAATCTATCTGCTAAGTTTTTGAGACCACACTGCGAATGATTTAAAAAAAAGAGATAAATTAAATTAATGACTCAGATGCGGAGACTGTGAGGAGAATTTTTTTTTAAGTTCTGAGGGTCTCGGAGGCTACGACTTAGCAGATGTCTGATTTTCAAACATTACCCCATGCGCAGGATCAGGAACCCTTGAGCAAAAACTACCTAAAATCTGTGCCTTATTATATTGTATAGTGTGTGTGGTGGAAAAGCCCTAGTCTAGAAGCCCCTCCCCCACCCCATCCCAGATCCAGAGTCCCCTGCACGTCCCGATCATCTGTCAATGCAGATTTTCGATTTGATTGGCGTTCTCGTTCTTTTTTCATTCAGTGTCATGATCAAAGTCGGTTTGACGGTAGTGAAAGTGCCCCATAGCTAGCCAGGTAGATACCAAGAGCACCAACCTTTCGCCGAAAAAAAACAACGTTTTCAGCATTTTGCAATAGAGGAGAGGACAGAGAGAGATAAAGAGACAGAGAGTCGAAGAGAGAGAGGAAGGGAGAAGTTTTGCCGCAAAAGCTTCAGTTCTTAACAGAAATGGAAGGTAGTAATTTAAGCATAAAATGTAATAACTTTGAAATGGTTAATGTACTAAAAACGTCAACAATTAGCATGTATAAAAACAGCCAGTAAAATGAATATGACAAAGTGATTACAGAAGAATTCGGAATCACACACACACGGCCACGCGCGTCACAGAGCCCCGAGAAAGAGAGAGAGAGACGACACCAGAGAGAGAGGAGACCCATCCCTCAGATACAGTCAGACGACGCTGATGACGGTTCTCGTTCGAGAGAGTCAGTGAGATCAGTAGGTTTTTACGGAGAGGAAAGGGTAGAGAGAGAGAGCCGAAGAAAGAAAGCGGCAAAAGAGAGAAGGACGAGAATGAACGAGAAGAGAAGAGAACAGCAAGAGAGGAAGAGAGGAGAAAGAAGAGAGACAAAGAAAGAAAGAATGGACGGAAGAGTGAAGGTTAGTAATTAAGCATAAACATAATAATCATTTTCAAAAGGCATGAAAAACATAGAAGTATCAGCAAAGTGACATGGAATTGGGAGGAAGAGAGAGTAGAGAGCGAGATATGAGAGAGTGATGAGAGAGATTCGAGAGAGGAGAGACACGAGAGAGGGAGAGGCGAAGGAGGAGCGAGAGGAGCGAGGGGGAGGATGAGAGGGAGAGAGAGTGGAAGGGGAGAGGAGGAGATGACCAGAGAGAAGCAGACAGAGGGAGAGAGACAGGGAGAGGAGAACCGAGGGTGAGAGGGGGAGAGTGGGAGAGCGAGGAGGACAAGAGAGTAGAGAGGGCGAGAGAGAAGAGGAGAGAGCGAGAGATAAAGGGGGCAGAACATAGAGCATTTTTCCAAGGCAGAGCAGCGATCCATAGTGGACGAAAGGGGGGGACAGGAAAGAGCTGACTAAAAATAATGAAACAATACATATCATATATGAGCAAAATCATGATAAGGAGATGAGACAAAGAGAGCATGTACTTGAACGCACTTGTGTGCAAGAGAGAGAGAGAGAGAGAGAGAGAGAGAGAGAGAGAGAGAGAGAGAGAGAGAGAGAGAGAGAGAGAGAGAGAGAGAGAGAGACAGATAGACAGACAGACGGAAACAGAGACACAGAGACAGAGAGAGAAGAGAGAGAGAGAGAGCGAGAGAGAGAGAGAGGAGAGAGAGAGAGAGAGACTGACAGACAGACAGACAGACAGACAGACAGACGGAAACAGAGAGACACAGAGACAGAGACAGAGAGAGAGAGAGAAAGAGGGACGCAGGAGCGAAAGGAGTGCAGGGAAGGGCGATAGAGAGAGAGAGGGAGGGAAAGAGGCGAAAGTGGGTGCGGGAAAGAGCATGTTTAGAACAATCCAACAATCAAAAAAAAACACCAAGGAGATGTAAGATAATCGATTTTGAAGCACCAGGGAAAAAAAAAAAAAAAGTTTAGCACAAATGAAGAGGGGGGGGGGGGGGGTGCATAGTGATAGCCCAGTCACCACGGGTTGGGGGGGGGGGGGGATGTAATGTAGATAATATATCGTCATTCCAGGAGAACCGAGAGAGAGAGAGAGAGAGAGAGAGAGAGGAGGGAGGGGAGGGAGGAAGGGAGAGAAAGGCGCGCATGAGAATAAAAACATAACGACATAAGGACAAGAGGGCAGGAAACACACACACACACACACACACACACACACACACACACACACACACACACATGCTCACGTACTCACATAAGACATACTAAACAGAATAACATGTGCATTTCAAATACAAAACACTTTCTAAATAGGCAGGCTCATACATAAGGCAGACTGGTGGTGGTGGTAGGTGGTGGATTTATGCGGAGGAGTATGCAAATACTGGCACATAAGATGGTTGAAATAATGGTGCTTGAAGGTTGATATGCAATTGGTGTTGTTTGGTCGATTCAGGGAGCGAGTTCCATTGACAGGAACCTGAATATGTTGAACTGGATTTGAATAAGTCAATTCTAGGAACAGGGGCATGAAGTTTGGGTAGAGAGTCCTCGAGGAATTAACTGAGAATCTGTGAACTAATGTGGAGGGTGCCTTCCCAGACACAATCCTGTGCATTATGATCCCTTTGTTGTATTCTAATCTCAGACTTAAGGGGATAACTTGATAGCTTTTTTGAGAGAGAGAGAGAGAGAGAGAGAGAGAGAGAGAGAGAGAGAGAGAGAGAGAGAGAGAGAGAGAGAGAAGAAGATCGGCAGAGACAGAGAGAGACAGCAGAGAGATTCGCGAAACGATATTTATAGTTATGTCTAATCAGTAGAAACCTTTTTTAACACTAAGTAAGACACTAAACAGAAGCTCAACGAATCTTTCAGAATTCTTCTTTCTGTCAGCAGCCATTCTAGATTATCTGCTCTTACTGAGGCTAAATGGTGCCACAAGGCCGACACCATCATCCGTTTTTCTTTTTTTTTTTTTTTTTTTTTTTCTTTTTTTTTTTTAACTGGATGCGTGAGGCAACGATACCCACGTGTCGACGACCCATTTCACTACCACTACCTGCGCAAGCAGTTGTTCTGAACGGGGCAAGAAATCAGGGTAAACCCACACCTACCTTTCACTGAAAAAGTCCGGGACAACGCGGCCACACAATCACCTGCACAGACGAAGCCACCACTGTCAAACCGAGTAGAACTGGTCCGTGCTACGTACGTTACCAGAGTCGCTCACAACACTGTTAATAACCAACCGCAGCAGCCGTGGAAGAGGACTTGAGCGTACGACCAGCCGGCAGAAGAAGCAAGCCGAGTGTGTGTGTGTGTGTGTCCCGGTAGTGCCTAGGCGCTGTCTGGTAGGCGAAACAGTTTCCTTTCCCCTCTATCCTCACCCCTCAACGGACGATGATCCGAAGGGCTCGCAACTTTCGGTAAAATCTCACAGGGTCCCGACTGACTGAAAGCCAGGCGAAGCTCAGTTAGTATTGATTAAGTGACCCGGCAGCGGGACTGTTCGAACACGTCCCATTCACGGGCAAGGTGCGGGCCCTTAGTGTGTTACCGCGGTGTGTTGTAAGCTGGTGAGTGGCGTGGATCTGGCTGGCCATGTGTGCAGTACACACCGGCTCACAGAAACGCTTGGAGTTGGAAGACACGCCGAGGGCAATAACTCTTGAATTACCGAACGCCGCGTGGTTACCGTGTGCCGGTGTGGTAAGGGGGGCCCCCTGAACCCCTGGTGTTCTGGGTTACGTGTGCATTGAGACGCCTCCGTTTCTCCTACTGCGGCGGGAAGATCGTTATATCGTTACACCAGCGCGCGCATGTTGGCCTACATAATGCGACACGCAAGTACGCATGCAGGTCACTGAGAACACACACACACACACACACATACACACGCACACACACACACACACACACACACACACACGTCCGCACACTCACAAACACACACGCGTCCGTACACACACACACACACACACACACACACACACACACACACACACACACACACACTAAGTACACTAAACGTACACAATCCCAAAAATCGATTTATCGGCTTTTCAAACACATTTTCAAGAATGCTTCAATCTTCGAAAGAAAAAAAAAAAGTAAAATTTACATATGGCATACTGAGACTAAACCCCATCAATTACATAAAACTAGAATATCCTAGTCACTTTTTTCGAGATTTGAAAATGAAATAGTTCGGATAGCTACTTAAAAATGTTGGCTATATGTTATAAATCAGCTTTAGATTATCTTTTGAAACCGTTCCTAGCAGTAAAAATGTGATGGGATCTTTACGGGAAAAAACCGGATTTACGGAAATCTTGTGTTTTTAAGAAGGAAAAAGAACCCACTTTCCGGGTATTTGCATTACCTGTTGGAAAACCCACTTTGAAGGTTAGGAGAGTACAATACACCAAACTGCACTACACTACACGACACTACAACACACACACACACACACACACACACACACACACACACACACACACACACACACACACACCACATACACATATATTTTTATGATTATTACGCAAGTAGGCTACCCTCTCTCTCTCTCTCTCTCTCTCTCTCTCTCTCTCTCTCTCTCTCTCTCACACACACACACACACACACACACACACACACACATGCACGCACGCACACACACACACACACACACACACGTTTACAGTCTGTTGTCCATCTACTCCTTTCCACACTTCTACTAGACCTTCTGCTGTTCTGTTGTATGAATGACGGAACAACTACTTGAGTGCGGTGATATTCACGGATACCTCGCCTGGTGTGCACAGCATTTGTTCAACGGATACCTCACCTTGAAGTATTATAAAACACCAGTCATGTGTATCACTGGATGATAACTATCAGGAAGGTTCGGCACTGTGACTGACTATTGCCATGCCAGTATGTGAGTACTATGTGTCAGTGTGTCTTTTAGCTGCGTACTAATGGCTGAGGTAGCGTCAAGTCACGTCAGTTTAAACGAACACAAACTGCAACCCACCTTCGATACAAACCAAAAAAACATTTTCGTGTGGGAAAGAAGAGCTTGTGATCTGGAGAAACTGTCTTTGCTATCGCTACTCTGCTATCACCGAAGATGATATTACATTTCAGTTTGATGACTTTGATCACTCTGGGGCTGTTATATCCCCCTTCCCCTACTGGTCACTGGCCCCCCACCTGTTAATCTGGCCAAAACTGTGCTGCGTATATTTCATCAAACTTTCAAAAGTGTTACTATATCGTTGTACTTCACCACTCAATCCAACGGAACGTTGATGTGTCAGGGGCTAGACTGTCCGCTGTGGGACAAAGAAGAATGTGAACCACTAAAAAACTTTGTCTACTCATTTATGCTTGAAAGGAATGTCGCTAAATTTAGCCATTCTCTATTACACTTCCCTGTATCGTTTATTTCCTCCTTCTCGGGTTCCCCTAAACTGTCATCACCTGACGTTGATTGCACATTGTTGACTCTCCCTGAAGAGCAGCTGAGCGAGGATTTTGTCTCTTCACCCTCGCAGTCACAACTTCTTGATGCTGATGTACCAGTGCTGGGAAGTGTCACACTGCATCCTCCAACCCCGGAAACTGTCCAAAACTGTTCAGAGTATACAGCTGAACTAACTGTTCCTAAAAAGTCGACTCCTGTCAGCAAGCGAACAAGACGCCAGTGCCAACGTAAACTCTACGGACGTCGCACGCCTAGTCCCCTCCCTGATATAAAGAGGAGAGTGCTTCAACTTGAACAAACAGTTAATACTTGGGATGCTACAGAACTGAATGAAAGTATTCTTTCCATGGTTGCTGATGTAAAAACTGCTGCTAAAAATGAACTTCGTGCACACATTAATGACAAATTTAATGCTCTTGGCGCCGAGATAGAAAGCCTAAAAACAGCTGTAGCCAATCTTGAGGCAAACAAGAAAATAACTATAAAGGAAAACCATTCATTGAAAACTCAAGTTGGGTCCCTTTTATCTGAAATCAATAAGTTAAAACATAAGCAAGCAAATAAGAAAACTGTCAACACACAAACATCCAATGATTTTTTTTTTATTTTTTGGACAATAGCACTCTTCTTTCTCAGAATACATGTTTACCACAGCCATTGTCCCATACCTATTCTTGTAAAAGCCCGAGGATACTCCAGTAAGCCAGACCCGCAGAACACTGAGGTCTGTAGGTCTGTCAGGAGAAACCTCCCACAGTCAGTGAGTGAAACCCACCAACAGAGAGGTGGCCAATGGAAAAGATACGGTGTCAGACAGTGAGTCTAATAAAGACGGTGCCAGTTTACATTATTCAGTTCCGACTTTTAATTCTTTTAATGTTCTCTCTCAGAGAGTGATAATGATAAAACCCCTTTTGTCCGACCCCCGCCCACCTGAAAAGACATTAGACGTGACTAAACAAATGAATCAACATTATCCACCGTTGAAGCCATCCCCCAGTGAAGTGTTACATCACATGTCTGTACCTGGCAGTGCTACAATGCTACTTGCCGGGGACTCCGCTATTCGTTTTATTGACCCAAAAAGACTCGCCCCTCGTGGAGTTCATCTTTTTAAATTATGTGTGCCTGGAATGACATTACAGGATCTCAGCAACTGGTTCCTCACTATACCAGTTACGCCTTACATCAAAGATGTTATCATACATGTGGTAACAATTCATGCCCCAGGCAGGCCCCATTTCCCTGGAATCATGGAACGATTTTATTGTACTCTGCTGTAAGACCTTTCCGCAGGCTCGTGTTGCTTTTAGTTCAATACTACCAGCAAGAGGTAAACATCACTTTAACAACACGATCATACATCAAATCAAAACTTGAAATCTGCATGTGAACTACATAATGTCATTTTCCTTTTCCTAATTTCGCCACGTTTGCGTCTGATATGACATTGTATAGCAACGTGAAACACCCAAATGCAAGAGGAACTGCCAGACTTGCTGTAAACATGAAAGGACTATGGCGCAGCGCTGCAGCAAGAAATTGCCAGAATTACAGTAGGCGTGGCCCCCCTTTATCTTCCCAGGTACATGAATCAATGTCCTTTTACCCTCCCAGATCATCAGACCTTAACCACTCCCACCCCCCCCCCTTCCAAACCTGCTACCAAGAACGACCAACGACAGGTTTGATAGGTGATGAACGTCTGCCCCCCTATCCCCCTCCCCTGGCGTCCTGTAGTCATTTCCCCCCTCTCCCTCCAAAGTTCCAGTGAGACACCGTCCCTCATCCCACCTAACCCTGAATCCCTTACAACATAGCCACCCCCCCCCCGACGCATTACTCCTCCAAACCCATCTCATCATTTTCAACATTACCATCCACCTAAACAGATAACTCCCCCTAACCCCCCACCATTTTTTACATCATAGCCACTCCCCTGAACACATCACTCCAAATTCTCGCAATCATTTCCCATCATAACCATCCTCCTGAACAAATCATTTCTCCTAACCCACCCCATCATTTTCAGGAAAGTCATCCCCCAGACCTTCAATTCTTGAGCGCCAACGAACGGGGCATAAATACCCCCATGACTGCCAGCTCGAGAACCGACGGAACAACACCTCTAACCTGATCCACCCTTATGCAGAACATTTATTATACATAGCGTCTCAACTGCTGACAAAACAGCGTGATTTCAGCCCATACCAACCTCCCTTTCAGCAATAAAACCCCACACAAAATGGACTTTTGCTAATATATTAATTGGCATCATATATGTGCTAAAAGGGAAATTGTATCAAAATTATCAGATTTCCGCCTATATTACATGATTGTTTGTTACTACTCTCTAGTGCCTGTCCAGTGATGTCGGTGCCAAATTGTATAACATGTGGCTGGATCGGGTGTGAAGTAGAAGTGGATGATTGGAGGAGAAAAGGGAAAGTTCATGGGAGGAGTACGGGGTTAAATGATTATATAGAGAATATATTTATTGTTAGTCTTATAGACTATTTCAGTGTGTGTGTGTGTGTGTGTGTGTGTGTGTGTGTGTGTGTGTGTGTGTGTGTGTGTGTGTGTGTGTGTGTGTGTGTGTGTGTGTGTGTGTATGGTGTATATGGCGCAAAAATGATAAAAGTGCTTGCGCTCTATGAGAGTTGTGTGTGTACATGTATTTGCGTGTGTGTGTGTGTGTGTGTGTGTGTGTGTGTGTGTGTGTGTGTGTGTGTGTGTGTGTGTCTATGAGTACCCCCACAGGTACTATGCAGTGGGTCACAGATTGCCGGACCACCTGACTTGCAGTGGTCTATTGACTGTAGGATTTGGATTACAAAATTGCTTATCGTTTGTGTTGTTGTTGTTGTTGTTTTCGCATTTTGATATTGCTTGGGCTGCATTTTGGTAATTGATGCCAAGTGACTCTACCCAAGTGCATTTTTTGATTGTTAACTATCTGTCTCATCTTGTTGATTTTTTCCCCTCTTCTTTATATTGTTAACATTTTCTACATTTGTTGTTTTTTTGTCTGAATTTATCAGGTAACACTTGTATTTCTTTCTTTTCTTTGAGGTCGTGTTTGTCCTCAATTCACCACTTTCATACTTAGAATCTTGGTAATTGGTACAACTGTGTGTGGATATTTTAGGTGTCGATCAATTGCCTCTCCTACACTTATCTGGGTATCATATGGGTATTTGTTGTATGTGTTGAGAATCCACAAACATTATCTTTTCTTGCTTTCTCAGAACGAACACGTTTCTGTGTTCAAACGTTTATTACTAGAAATATTTTCTATTAGCACTTTGATTGTGATTTTCGCGCTTATTTTCGCTTTTTTCGCTTTTGATTAATATAAATTATATTAGTCTTTTCTTTGTATATTGTTTAATTTTGCTTAGTCTGACTATAAGACTTGCTCGAGGCCTCGGTATCTTTGCTCAGGGCTCGAGCGAGTGTGTGTACGTATGATAAATATATACATATATATATATGTATAGATAGATACATATATTCTTAAAAATTCCATTTCATTTTTTTTGTTATATATAGTTAAAATTTTAAGAAAACTCTTCTTCACTAAGTCCACAACTAACTGCAACATGTCGTTAACTTTGGACACATGGCCTACTAAACAGGGACTCCGAATAGGCTATTTGAATATCAACAACTCAAGAAATAAGAAAGACGATGTTGCAACAACTATTCTCCATAACAATGGTAACAACTTTCACTTATTTTGTTTTGCGGAATCCCGTTTGTCCTCAGAAATAGCAAATGCTGATATGAGCATACCGGGATATAAAATAATTAGACTTGATCCGTGCAAACCTAAAAGTACAGGCCTACTTTTGTACGTAGCATCTTCATTAAACTGTAAAAAACTAAACAGCCTTGAAAACTATGGGATTGAATCTGTATGGATTGAAATCAGTATGAAAAACAATAAACCACTTATTATAGGATTTTTATACAGAAATCCATCTGAAACTTTGGACTGGCAAGATAAATTTCATGTTCTCATGGATGAAGTAACAATGCTAAGCCTTGAAACTATTATTTTGGGAGACTTTAATATAGATTTAATGAAACCTAAACCCAAGTGGCATCAAAACTACACCTTACACGGTCTTGAACAACTTATTGACATACCAACCCGTATAACTGAACAGTCAAGTACCTTAATAGATCACATTTATACAAACACAAAACAATCCATCATTGAAGTATGCTCTCCGCCATGTGGATGTAGCGATCATAATCCCGTTTGTCTGACGTGGTTCAAAAACCGTATAAAAATTCCAAAAGTAGGGCACAAGATAATATATTATAGGAGCTTTAGAAACTTTAAGGAAGAAGATTTCCTTTCAGACCTTGCCACAGCACAATTGGAATATATATACCAAATAAGAGATCCTGATGATGCAACTGAATTTTGGATTAACACATTTATTTCTGTGTATAACAAAACATGCTCCATTCATCAAAAAAAGAGTCAGACAAGAAAAGAAACAAAAACCACCGTGGATAACAAAAGAAATAGATATTGAAATTAACATAAGAAATCAGTTAAGCAATGCCGGAACAAATAAAGAATTCCGTAAACAAAGAAATAAGGTAAATTCAATGAAACGTAAATCTAAGCGTAATTACTTTCAAAAGATGTTAATTTCTACAAAGGATTCACGTCAGATTTGGAAAGCCATTAACATGTTGAATAATAAACAAGTCTCAAGAAATCAGGAAATTATCACAGATGTAACTGCAGATCAATTAAACAACCATTTTGCTAGTATCAAAGAAAAAATTATATCACACGATAGGTCCAATGAAAATGACCTTGAGCATTTAAACACACTACTTGATTTAAAAGAAATTAACTTTTCCTTTACCCTCCAACCAATGACTTATGGACGTTAGTAAAAGTATTTCTTCTTCTAAAAACAATCAAGTACACGCGATTTAGATGGTTTAGATGCAAAAATACTAAAGATTTCGTGTCCAATAATTACTGATACACTAACATATTTGTACAATTTATGCATAGAGAAACAAAAACCTTCCCTTGAAATTTAAGGAAGCCAAAGTAATTCCACTTTATAAATCTGGCGATAAGTCAAATCCATCAAACTATAGACCAATTTCTATTTTATCTGCTTTATCTAAACCTATTGAAAAACACTTGCAAAATTTACTATATTCTTACCTTACTAAAAACAATTTACTCCACGACGATCAATCTGGTTTCCGTAAAAATCATTCCTGCCATACAACCCTTGTACAGCTTATTGATAGCCTCTTATGTAGTATAAATGAAAATAAATTTACTGGCATTCTTTTTATAGACTTTGAAAAAGCTTTTGATGTAAATAAATCGTTCTCTCCTGTTGCGTAAACTGGAACTCTACAAATTAACTCCAGAATTCATAAATCTCATGTCCTCATTTCTATGTAATAGGAAACAGTCAGTAACAGTCAACAATAAAAACGTCAAACTTAATGTCTATCAAATATGGAGTACCACAAGGCTCTGTATTGGGCCCTCTACTGTTTACTGTCTACGTCAATGATTTACCTTGTTTTCTTGAAAGTAAATGCGAAATGTTTGCCGATGATACATCTCTTCATTCATTCCAGTGATTCAGATCCATTAAGATTAGCTAGTAAACTCCAAAATGATGTTAAAAAACTTATCGAATGGACTCAGTTGAACCATATGTCCTTAAATGCAAGCAAAACCAAGTGCATGTTTGTATGTGCCCGACAAAAAAGACAAAAGATGAAGTTAAAATTTCCACCATTGTTTATATCTGACCTAAAAATAGAAGAAGTCGACTCACATAAAATATTAGGAGTAATAATAGATAAAGATTTAACATGGACCGACCATATAACGTCAATGGGAAAAAGTCTCTCAAAAAAAAAAAAATTACTTCAATTAGCCAAGATTAAGAACTTCCTGGACATTTATTCTCGAAAGCTCTTTTTCTGTGCTCATGTTCTATCAATCATTGATTATGCATCAACCCTATGGGATAACTGCAGTGAAACCAACTTGAAAATTATTCATCGAATGTATATAAAAGAGCATTAAAATTAGTGTTACTAAAATCAAGCACCCTAACTACAGAAGACTATAAACAACTTAATATGTTAACTTTCTACAACAGACTTTTGTTCAATAAGGCAGTATGCATGCATAATGTTACAAACGGATATGCACCTAAAAAGATAAGAGATTCATTTACAACTAACACTTATAGACATAGTCATTTATTATCCTTTCCTAGACCAAGAAATAATCTTTATAAATCTAGTCTTTTATACTCTGGTGGAAATGTATGGAACAAGCTACCAATCACTTTGAAAAACATAAAGAACAAAAATCAGTTTAAGAAAAATCTGAAAATCTGAAAAAGCATCTCATGGATGGTTAGCCATCAATATTTTCTCAATTCCCTTGAAATAACTCTTCAGTGATTTTACATGATGTATCCTTGTATATATTTTATGCCAATGTACATGTCTGTTTATGCGTGTGTATGCCTTGTAGACAATGTATTGATATTGTGCATAACTTCTCTCTCTCTCTCTCTCTCTCTCTCTCTCTCTCTCTCTCTCTCTCTTCTACTTCCTTGATATGATAATAACTATAAAAGGCTTGGATTCTTTTTTGTACTCCTTCTCCCTCCACCCCCGCCTCCATCTTACCACCTCCCCCCTCCTATTTCCTCTCCCCTCCTCATCCATCTTAGGTTTCACCCCCACCACCTCCCTCGCCCCTTTCCCGCTGATTTTCACTCTTTGTATTTCTTCGTTTTCATTATTTTATCATTCAAGTTTTTTCTCATATCACGAGGGGCGGGACAGTCCGGGTCAATGAATGACTCACTCTGACCCACTTGAGGTCAGCTGGCTAGGCCGGTGTTCACTTCACATACACACAGACACACACGCGCACGCATGCACGCACCCACACGCACATACACACACACACACACACACACACACACACACACACACACACACACACACACACACACACACAACGCTTGCACATACACATACACACGCGCGCACACTCACACAAACGCGCGCGCGCGCGCACACCCACACACACATACAGATACACGCACACACACACACACACACACACACACACACACACACACACATGTACACACTTACTCATTAGGTCTCTCTCTCTCTCTCTCTCTCACACACACACACACACACACACACACACACACACCACACACACACACACACACACACTAGCCACTTCAATCTCTCTCTCTCTCTCTCTCTCTCTCTCTCTCTCTCACACACACACACACACACACACACACACACACACACACACCACACACACACACACACACAAAGACGCGCGCGCACGCACGCAGTACGTGTGCGCGCGCGAACTCTCGCACGAGAACACACAGACACAGACACACACAGACACACAGACACACACACACACACACACACACACACACACACACACACACACACATTCTCTCTCTCTCTCTCTCTCTCTCTCTCTCTCTCACACACACACACACACACACACACACACACACACACACACACACACACACACACACACACACACACACACGGAGAGAGGGAAGCTGGGGGCGGGGGGGGGGGGAGGGGGGACGAGGGGGAGGGAGGCAAAATCCAGGGAATGCGGATTGCGCCTCCCTCAACCGACGAAACGCCAAAACCTTTTCAAAGACGGGAAATACTGGAATTTTCGGAAAAAAAACGGACTGCGCCTTTCCAGTACCAGTCGGCGCTTTTTTCGCCTGATCGATCTTGCAGTGTGTGACAGACGAAGTAGAGCTCAGCTGCTTATCGTATTTGATTTCCGTGTCGTTAGTAGGTCTGTAAGGCGACAAGCTGTGTTGACGATGTTGAGAGAATGGTTTTCGTGAAATATAGGTTAGGTACATTCTTGTATAGAAACGTAGTTGTTGTTGTTGTTGTTGTGATGATGATAGCGGTGGTGGTGGTGGTGTGGTGGTGGTGGTGGTGCTGTGTGTGTGTGTGTGTGTGTGTGTGTGTGTGTGTGTGTGTGTGTGTGTGTGTGTGTGTGTGTGTGTGTGTGTGTGTGTGTGAAGGACAGCAGAGGGTCTAGCTACATTTTCTCTCTCTCTCTCTCTCTCTCTCTCTCTCTCTCTCTCTCTCTCTCTTTTTTTTTTTTTATACAATCTTTGTTTTCATAAAGAAAGCTGCTCGTGTGATTAACAACCTAGTGGAAGCTGCTCTAGAAGTTCCCTTTCGTCTGAATACCAGCACAGAAAGATGACTTGACCCGTCCCCCCTCCACTTCCCCCCCCCCCCCTCCCTCCCACGGGGAAATCCAGAGTCTCTCCTAAACAGCACATTTTGCTTAAAAAAAAACAAACAAACAAACAAAAAAAAAACAGTAGGTGAAGTGGGATGGTGGGCTGGGGAGGGACGGGAGAGGTGGGGGAAAACCAAACAAAAGAAAAAAATATCATCGTCAGAAAAAGCCTGTCAACGGCGGCAAGATATTATAGTGACATGCAGTTTCCTTTCCGCATCCCTCCCCCCCCCCCCCCCCCCCCCCCCCCACTTCACTCCCACGGTCTTCCCACTCCACCACCACCACCACCACCACCACCACCTCATCCCTGTCCCTTTACCTCTCTTTTCCCGCTCCACCTCCGCCTCTCTTCCTTCACTAAACATTTTTTTTTTTTTTGGGGGGGGGGGGAGGGGAAAACCGCAGACCTTTTAAAAGGAACTGAATCCCGCTACCCCGCCCCCTCCCCCCCCCCCCCCCCTCCTCTTTGAGAGAGGATCCGCCTCTGGAAAACATTCTGTATAGTGCATCGCGTAGAAAACCCAGCACAGGTTCCTTTTACCAAATGTAAGCTATCTCTAAGGAGCACCTCTTTTTTTTCTGTTTTTTTTTTACTTGAGTCAGATCCGTTTTTTTTTTTTTTAGTTTAAATGTTCCAGCAGTGGCAATGATGGTAGTGGTAATCTAAAAACACCAATGTGCCATTTCCACGGTTTGGAAGAAAACAAACAAACAAAAACGAAAAACAACAACAACACCACACACACACACACACACACACACACACACACACACACACACACACACACACAAACGAAAATAAAGCATGTATATGCCACAAAATTGGTTTCTGCAAGTTGTTTATCCGGCTATTTAATATCTCCCTTGGCCCGGCAATCGGAGGAGGACAGATTACGGTGAAGTTATACACAGCCGTGAAAAGGGCTTCTGTGATGGCCGGGCCTGCGTACACTGAAACTGAAACGGGATGTGTACAGCTGGAGGAGGCGTTTGCCAGTTCCAATTAAACTATGTCTTCACAAGAATGTGTGTGTGTGTGTGTGTGTGTGTGTGTGTGTGTGTGTGTGTGTGTGTGTGTGTGTGTGTGTGTGTGTGTGACACTTCATTGTTCTTCCTATTGTAAATCTGGTTTCTCTCTCTCAAAGATTATTTGTTGACGATTTGAAGACTCTGTCTGTCTGTCTGTCTGTCTGTCTGTCTGCCTCCCCCCCCCCCCCCCTCTCTCTCTCTCTCTCTCTCTCTCTCTCTCTCTCTGAGAAAAAACATAACAATGTTTGATGCTATTCACAGAAGGAATATCGCTACTGACGCTTGATTTCAATGTTGTTACAAAGGAAAGTTGATAACGAAATAAATGAAAACATAGTCGAAGATGAATCAAAGGGCTGTACAAATCACCCGATCTCTAAAGAAGAAATCCTCCATGCGTTTTAAAATTTCAAAACAAAAAAGAAAAAAAAAAGAAAAAAGAAAAACTATATAAAGCAGCTTGCGAGTTATTTAAGAATGTAATGATCAAATTTAATTTATTTCTGAGAATTTTTAACAAGCTATTTGAGAGAGAGAGAGAGAGAGAGAGAGAGAGAGAGAGAGAGAGAGAGAGAAGCATTCATTCAGTCAGAGATTCTAGGCTGAAAGTGAGCAGTGTAGGTTCATGTTCAGAAACATACCAAACCGAAGATAGGACGAGGCAGAATATAATATAACATCCTTTCAATAAACAGGCTCTTAGAATTTACACATGTATTTATTTTGACTACAAGTTATAACAGACATTCCCAGGAAATCTAACTCTCAACTAAGACCTTCTCTGTCTAGACTAATAAAAATAGACACAAAAACACAGAACTCACATACCTTAACACCATGATCACTGTGGCCAGGCCCGAAGGCCGAGAGGCCCAGCAACACCTTGACTCACCTAGAGGATGCCAGGGAGGGGAGTTTTGGGAAGTTGATATCTTTAGTTTATATAGCTTTTGCCTGAGTGTGAATTGAATAACTGTGTAGCGTGGCACGTCTTTGACACAGTCAGAGAACGCCAGGCACTGGACATTATCGAGGTCTGGTTTTCATTACTGACCCACATAGATCAAGGCAATCAATGGCTCGGTCCATCCTGGGTAGGTAGAATGACCGGATGTAACTGCTCGGGGA
>JADBJO010003565.1:230000-232500 GCA_016801955.1 Conus betulinus | reverse complement strand
GACACAGGCCGCTGTAAACCACACGGACACCCCATGCTAAGACAGGCCGCTGTGAACCACACTGACACACCATGCTAAGACAGGCCGCTGTAAACCCGCACTGACACCCCATGCTAAGACAGGCCGCTGTAAACCACACTGACACACCATGCTAAGACAGGCCGCTGTAAACCGCACTGACACCCCATGCTAAGACAGGCCGCTGTAAACCACACTGACACCCCATGCTAAGACAGGCCGCTGTAAACCACACTGACACCCCATGCTAAGACAGGCCGCTGTAAACCACACTGACACCCCATGCTAAGACAGGCCGCTGTAAACCACACTGACACCCCACGCTAAGACAGGCCGCTGTAAACCCACACTGACACCCCACGCTAAGACAGGCCGCTGTAAACCACACTGACACCCCACGCTAAGACAGGCCGCTGTAAACCACACTGACACCCCATGCTAAGACAGGCCTCTGTAAACCACACTGACACTCTACGCTAAGACAGGCCGCTTTAAACGGCCTGCTTTTTCTATAGCCGCTTTTCTATGCAACAGGGAATTGAACCCCGTAGTTAAGCGTGTGACACCGAACTTGATCGCCGCACCCCCTCCCCTCCCTCCCTTCCAACTGTTCCTATTAGTTAGTTACATTGATGTTTAACGCCCACACGCATCAATAGTCGTGAGGCAGCCGGGGAAAACCACGTGCAGGTGCGCGGGGTGAGGGGAAGTGGCTGCACACCTGAAAGCAATACGTCAAGGCCTTGCTTAAGGGGTCGAGTATTTATAGGCTGGCGCGATCAGATTGTTTTAAGAATGTTCATTGTGGCTGAAAGTTGATTCACCTCAATTTTTTTTTCTCATTGATATCGCAATCAAAGTACTAGTCAGGTGGTTCCAAGCAGACATGAAAACCAAAGGAATGGGACTATTTGGACGCTTCAAGCTGGCGGGAAAAGATAGGGTCCCGGGTGAGTGCAAATGCCTGAAATGTGTCACCAAGTAACGCGAAGGTCATGTATTTGAAGATTGTTTGTGACTTGATCGGTGAAAATCCCCCCTAAACAAGGAGAAATAATTGGTGGGGAGTTTTTTTTTTTTTTTATCCATTAGCAGTTTAACATCACATGCTGGCTCAAATTGACGGCAGGTCTCAAAACGCCGACACGGAACATGCAGTGCTTTAGTGCAACATCGTAACTGTGGCTTGTGGCCTGTGAGGATGGAAGGGGTTGAGGAGGGGAGGGGGAAGAGGAAGGGGGCTCGGGGAGGAGGGGGGGGATTTGACATCCGCCACCCCCCCCCCCCCCCTCCCACCACCACGAAAAGACGTAGGAGCGGCAGCATTTCCTTCCATTCAGAATGCTCCTTCCAGTGTCTGTGGAAGTCAAAAAGTCTGAGTGAACAGCAACACTTTTTAACACCTTTCTCTTCTGTACTCTAAAACTAATGTCCGAGGTTACCTGCATTTGTTACTGTTCGTTCCCGTGTTTGTTTGACTATGCATTCAAGATGGAGAAGGCTGTGCCAGTTTTGAATACATAAGAGCTGCTGTTGCTGTGTTGATATTATCAGATACAAAGTAGGCTATATGGGCACGCTTGGAACATTCTTTTTTCGAGGGGAGGGGTGGGGTGGGGATTGTCTCCTTGTTTGTTCTGTGTACTCTGTGTTGGCATTTCCACTGGGCGATGTGTGGTGTCGTAAGTAACAGTCGTTTGCAGTTTTGGGCGTGTCATTAATTTTATCCTGGGAGAGAGCGAGAGAGTTACCCTACTTAGTCGTTATTCAATTTTATCCATGAAAATCGAATTTATCAATTCGGTCATTGCCAGTCATTGAAGTAGATCGGAAATCTCACACAGAAATGAAGTGGGGGAAAAAAAAAAAAGCAAAGTGCTGTACATACCAGGCAAACAAAGGCTGTGCTATCATCAGCAATATACGAGACTCCGGAAAAGATCAAGCTTCACTGGTATCCGGAGAGCTTGAGCGATAAGAGCAGTAGTGAACATTGGCCGGGTTTTAGGGAATGAGTCTTAAAAAGAAAAGTGAAAATAGACCGGTTTTTACGCTTAGCGCTGTCTTGGTTTTCGAAGTAGCTATTTTTGGTGATCTATCATAGCGCTATTCCAAAGTTTTCGGAGTTCAGTTTCGGTCTTATTCAGCAGGGTGTGTGTGTGTGTGTGTGTGTGGGGGGGGGGGGGGGGGGGGGGGTCTGCTGTGATGTACCGCAACACCACGTCTACTGAGTCCTGAGACAACACTGCGCCGGACGCACAGGTAGCTGAGCTGACTGAAGGATTGAAGAACAACACTAAACGGTCTATCCAGGCTTTGACTTCTTGGCCAACGTTGCCGTCTGTGTCACTGCTGTGGCGTATGTGTGTGTGTGTGTGTGTGTGTGTGTGTGTGTGTGTGTGTTGTGTGTGTGTGTGTGTGTGTGTGTGTGTGTGTGTAGTGTGTGTGTGTGTGTGTGTGTGTGTGTGTGTGTGTGTGTGTG
>JADBJO010003565.1:220000-225000 GCA_016801955.1 Conus betulinus | reverse complement strand
GTCGTTTCCGTATTTGTCTTTTTGATTGGCAAAAGACGGGAATCCTAAAGCATGATCTTCAGAAGTGAACCTCATAGGACATTTGACGGAAAGAACTAAAAACAACAAACAAACAAAATGTGACAACCAAACAGACCCTCTCGAAGAATAGCTTGGTCTGGAAAAAAAAAGTCACTGTTAGTTTTCCAGCGAACAAATAAATAAAACATGTTGACGAACAAACAACTACAAGCAACGGGATTGACATTGTGTATATGAAGGGACTGGCGAAATTTAGGTCACCTGGGTGAAATGGGCGACTAGGAGTCTTCTTTTTTCTGTCTCCCCCCCCCCCTTTTTTTTTTACCCCTGTATTTCTTTATACTGGTTTATCTATGTATTTTTATCTATTCATGTATTCTTCTGCGCTGCTGTCGATCCTCATACGTGTAGATATTATACAACCTGAACAGCGCTTTCGTTGAGGACCTTCGGCATATCGGTTAACTCCTTCCTTCATTCGTTGATTCATTCACTCTGACATTCAATTACCCCCCCTCCTGCTTTGTTCAGTTCTTTTCGGGTTCCTCTGATTCTTCTCTTTCTCCATGAGCTTCTTGTTTACCGGGTCTGGTCATTAGGTTTCCTGTTTTCCGGCTCTCTTTGGCTGATACTGCAACTACCGTTGCTCTTGCTGCCGCTTACTACTGCGGATGCTACCACTGCTGTTGCTGCTGCTGCCACTGTTGAGGATGCTACCACTGCTGTTGCTGCTGCTGCCACTATTTGAGGATGCTACCGCTGCTGTTGCTGCTGCTGTTACTGTTGAGGATGTTACTACTGCTATTGATGCCTGTGCTGCCATTATTGCAACCGCTTTGGCTGCCCCTATTGCCACTACTATTACTACTGCTACTACTATTACTACGTCTACCACTGCAGATACAACTAGTGCTGCTGCTGCTGCTGCTGCTGCTGCTATCACTACTGATACTGGAGCTACAACTGCTATTAATTACTTTTCCTGTTGCTACTTTATGCTGCTGCTACAGACACCTGCTACCATTCCTACTACACTACCTCTCCTCCTCCTCTTCCTCCTCCTCCTTCTTCCCCCTCCTCCTTCTTCTCCTCCTCCTCCTCCAATTACTGCTATAACTGTTGCTGCTTCTGCTGCTGTTGATAAGTATTGCTTCTACTCTATTGCTACTGCAACTGCTACTGCTCTGCTCCTGCTGCCGCTGATTCGAGATCATCATCCTCTAATCATCATGATTCATCATCATCATCATCATCATCATCATCATCATCATCATCATCATCATCATCAACATCATCATGATCATCATGATTATCATCAGCATCATCAGCATCACGAGCTGTATCTAACGGCTGGGTAATGGCTGCCCAGAGGCCAAAGGTGGCGGAATTCCCTGGATCTCCGCCAGTCGAACGACAGACTTTGTGAATAGAGAACGATAGCCCGCTGACTGACTGATAAGTTAAATTCCACCAGGTCCTCATTCACTGTTAAGTTAAATTCCACCAGGTTTTGATTGACTGATAAGTTAAATTCCACCAGGTCTTGATTGACCAGGTCCTCATTCACTGATAAGTTAAATTCCACCAGGTCCTCATTCACTGATAAGTTAAATTCCACCAGGTCCTCATTCACTGATAAGTTGAATTCCACCAGGTCCTGATTCCGATCCTCTCTCTCTCTCTCAAACACATGGGTTTTAACATGTTACGGGATTTACTAAACAAACAAGGAAACAGAAAGAAAGAAAGGACGAAATAAAAGAGAAGGAAATAAGCAGAAACAGACTGACCTTTTAAACTAAGAGTTCAAGAACTATTTAGAGCGTAGGTAAAAAGAGATAAAGAAAAGAAAGAAAATAAGAAAGAAAGATGATGGATAGAAGAACAAACAGAAAGAAAGAAGGGGGAATGAAAAAGAGAATTGATACAAACGCCTTCAGCACGGCGGATTTCTAAACCCATCTGTAAGTTTATCGTCCGTGCAGCAGTTAATACTTTTCAGTATGCTTTTACCATCCACCCCCCAATTTTGACGATCGCCGGACAAAATCTCTCTCTCTCTCTCTCTCTCTCTCTCTCTCTCTCTCTCTCTCACACACACACACACACACACACACACACACACACACACACACACACACACACACACACACACACACACACACACACACACACACACACACACACACACACACACACACACACACACACACGCACACACACACACACACACACACACACGCACGCACACGCACGCACGCACGCACGCACGCACGCGCGCGCGCGCGCGCGCACACACACACACACACACACACTTACACGCACATACACATTTCTCCTTTATCCACTCCTCTTATTTCCACCTCTGGCCACACCTCTAGCCCCTCCCCCCCCCCCAACCCTCATTCCCCTCCCTCTTCCCCTCTCACCCTCGTCTTTCAATACCTTCTCTACCCTCCCCCCCCCTTTATTTATTTGTTATTTATTCTCTTATATATTTACTTGCTCATGGTAATGGTGGTAAAGATAATGGTAATAACAATAATAGTAATGATTATTGATAGTATTGTTATTATGATTTTTTATTGTCTCCCCCCCCCCCCCCCAACCACCACAGCTGATTTCACCACCAACCCTCCATTTCCCACCCTTTGCTTTCCATCCTCCACACCCCTCACCCCTCCTTCCTATCCCCTCCCTTTTCTCCATGCCTTTCTACCATTCCCCCTCATCCCCCATCCCTCAGTGAACTCTTTAAGAAATACAATCACAGAATTCTAATTTTTGTTTTGTTTTATTCGTTTGTCACTTAGCCAGTGCTGGTGATTAAAAAAAAAGGTTGATACTAAAACGAAACATTGCAGCGTATTCATGGATGTTATGTGACTTCAACTTTTTATCTTCCTGTCATCGAAAAAAAATCACAGTTCTACGTGTAAAGTTAGAGTTCGAAGTTGCGGTAAAGGTCAAATAGTATCGGTAACGTTTAAATGATTGAAAATCGCTCCGCTTGCGTGTTAAAAAAAATATATCAGCTGTGAAAAAGATTTTTTGTCCTTGGATTTAGAAGAGTAAATAAATAGTTCAAGGCAGCATGTGTCAACAAGGATGGCGGAAATGTGCATGATTTGTAGACTCTTACTGTTCTGTGCGCCATTTCTGGGGCACAGGGATTTGGAAGTGAAGATCTGAGCAAACGACAGAAAAAAAAGTGCGGAGCAGGAAAGGGAGGTGGAAGTAGGAGGGGGTGGGGGGGGGGGGGGGGGGGGGGGGGGGGGCGGTCATATCAGTCGACCGTGCATGAAAACCACCACCAAACATTAGATCTGTCTTACGGGCTGAACTGTGCAGTGAAATGGTGTGAATGAGAGCTTATCCTCTGACAGACGTTTTATATTAGAAACATATTTTCAGGCACATTTACAAGCAAATGCATTTCACCACTGCGACATGTAAAGGCAAAGCAGTCGATCTAGTAACTAAAGTACAATGTGTTCCATCAACACTTCGAATGGTTACAGTAATCCAAGACAAATTCGTACGAGCACAACAATCTGTGGGAAAAAAAAAATATTGGAAGTATCTACAGATTAAGACAAATGGCACCTCATCTGTTACTTTCCACAAGATTCTGAAAAAAATATCATTGCTTAAAAAACAAATGTTACTTGCAGAGAAAAAAAAAGCCTTTGATTTTTTTAAATTAAAAAAAAAAAATACGATAACGGGAAACAACAAACAAATGAAGAATTGAATAGTTTTTTTTTTCAAGTGTATTTACTCAAGAAACTACTTTTAACTTACCAAATGTTGAAGTAGGAGAAAATTCAGGTGGTATAACTATTACTGATTAACAAGTAACGCCCAAAACAGTTGAACATAAATTGCATAATATTAAACCTAATAAAGCCCAAAGACCAGACCTCATTCCCCTTAGAGTATTAAAAGAATTAAGCCAAGAGCTAAGTTGCCTCTGTGTATATTATTCAATAAATCTCTTGACTCAGGTGAACTTCCAATTGATTGGAAAAACGCAATTGCGACGGCAATTTTTTTAAAAAAAGGTACTAGATCCAACGTTGGAAATTATAGACCTGTAAGTTGGACTTGTGTAACCTGTAAAATATTATAATCTTTAGTAAGGGATGCTTTGATTCAATACACGGAAGACTATAATCTTTTCTCACCTTGTCAGCATGGGCTTTCGCAAACATAGATCATGTGTATCTCAGTTATTAGAAGTGATGGAAGATTTTACTCAAATTATTGATGGAAATCAAAGTTTGGATGTTATCTACTTAGATTTTTAAGAAAGCTTTCGATTCCGCACCACATAAACGTTTATTGCAAAAACTGCTAAGCTATGGTATAACAGGATCCATATATAGTGGATTAAGACTTCCTCAACTCAAGAACACAACAGGTTAGAGTGGGTATGGAATATTCTTCAGAAGCTGAAGTACTAAGTGGTATTCCACAAGGCAGTATTTTAGGACCTATTTTATTTACTCTATTTATAAATGATTTACCTGAAGGCATACAAAGTTGTTGCAAAGTGTTTTGCTGATGATACAAAAATATATAACTCAACTAAAAATAGTAAAAATCTTACAAAATGATATTGACAAACTAAATGAATGGTCAGTTAAATAGAACTTATATTTTAATGAAACCAAATACAGACGTTTCAGAGGAGATCTTATTCAGTTGTATAAAATAATAAATAATTTAGATGATTTAAATTTCAATATATTCTTCAGTATTAATACTGCACGATTAACAAGGCACTCTAATTTCAAATTAGTTTTTAATTACAGCCGTACTAACCTTCGAAAATATACATTTAGCAATAGAGTTGTACAACATTGGAATGCACTTTCAGTAACTACTAAAAATGCACCAGATATTTATCAATTCAAGAATCTACTAGACAGATACCCAAATTGCTTAGATTGGAAATTTGATGTTGATTAGTATTG
>JADBJO010003565.1:212500-215000 GCA_016801955.1 Conus betulinus | reverse complement strand
CAGGAGTAACAGGAGGAACAGGAGGAAGGGGAGAAGAGGAGGAAGCGGGACAGCAGGAAGAGGAGGAGGAACAGGAGGAACAGGAGGAAGGGAGAGAAGGAGGAGGAACAGGAGGAAGAGGAGGAAGAGTAGGAGCAGGAGGAGAGAGGAGGAAGTGGAGAAGGAGGAGGAACAGAAGGAACAGGAGGAGGAAGAAGAGGGCAGGAGGAAGAGGGGAGGTGGAAGAGATGGAGGGGGGGCGGGGAGGAACAACAGAAGAAGAAGAAGAGGAGGAGGACAACGACGACGACGACGACGAAACAGAAAGAAAGAAAGAAGAAAGAAAATACGACAACGAGAGACTGAGAGAAAAAAAAGATAACTAAGATAATCACGAAGATATCTATGAAGAACACCTTACCATCATGTTTTGGCTTCACACCCGGCACAGACGACGACGACCCCTGGCAGCCAAACAGAAGACATCCTCTCCGTGTGAAGAGGCAGGCTCCTCGTTCCGTCCAAATCACAAGTCAGCACTCTTCCTTCATCATCAGTGCCGTAGAGCCCCAGTGATTCTTCTCCACCTCATCTCTCCCGGCTGGCTTGTCACACAGTTACAAGGCACACATTATTTATTCCCCCCCCACACACCGATCGAGTGACAACTAAAGTGAAGGTTTCTGATGGCACACTGTCACGGCGATGCTGCTTCAGAAATCTCAATCTGCCAACAGTCTCAGTGACAAGGACAGACGCAAAACAGATACCAAACTTCTTTCAAAGTTTTCAATCTGTTATCGTCGTTCTCTCTCTCTCTCTCTCTCTCTCTCTCTCTCTCTCTCTCTCTCTCTCGTTCAGAGCAGACAATAACGTAGCCCTAGACTGAAGCACTCAAGGGGTTGGTGATTATCAGTGTAGCCGGAAACAAGCCATTACCGTTGTTTGCGTAGTAGTCTTCCTCTCCTTTGTGAGAGCTCGCCGCTCGCTTTCACATCCCTCGAAGGTAAACTGCACAACGATGATCCTCGTCTATGTTTGTAATTCTGCAGTGCAGTCGCCGCTAGGGACAAAGAAGGCGAAGGAAGGTTAGGTACCTTCCCGATACTATGCTACGTGCAGGAAAGCACATAAGAAGAAAACGGGGGCAAAAACCAGACATTGATGCCTACTACTCACTCGGTACATGATACAGCAGGCTACTGGTAGTTTCAGACAGTGGTGGGAGCAGCAGTCAGCCTTGTGGCAAGCCCCCGGGCTCTGACTGATGGCAAGGTCATGATAGCTTCCCAGCTTCTCTCCCACCGCTCGCTATCCTCGTCCTCCCCTGATAAGAGACGATGAAAAGGCCAGGCTGGGGAAGAAGTCCCTGGCGCCGCCGCTGCCACGAACGATAACTCCCGCCATTTCCGATAACCCTATCAGTTCTGATAACTTCCGATAGCTTCGTTACTTCCGAAACAAACAGCCAGTTCGAGTACTGCAAAAAGAAAGGGGGAAAATACAGAAGAAAATTCGCGCTGACTTTTTTGTTTGTTTTGTTTTTTGTTTTGTTAAATAGAATTATCCTTTGAACTTCCACCGAAGTTGTGGCGCATGGTTTGGCAACAGTGTGGCAGTGCTTGGTCTGCCAGCAGCCTAGGAATGCTTTACGCTGCCAACTGCTCTCAAACGATCCGTTGAAGTTCCACCGGTGTTGGAATAAAAGGTGTGCGGTAACATAACAGCCTAGCAATGCTTTACTAACCGCTAACTGCTCTCAAACGATCCACCGAAGTTCTACTGGTGATGGAATAAGAGGTGTGCGGTGACATACAGCCTGGCAATGATTTGCTAACCTCAAACTGCTGTCGAGCGATCCGTAAAAAGTTCCACTGATCATGAAGATAAAACATCTGGCAATGCTGCTGCTTTGGCTTTATGCGCATCACCATGGCACTGTCGGAGACTCTGGAACCGCTCTACAGAACTTCAGAATCCGTTCACCACACTCACCGCAGCATCAATGTTAGGAGTGAGCCTGGAACTGGCTGAAGTGTCGAACATACACGCCATCACATGAGTTTTGCTGGGATACAGGATGTTTCAAGAAATGGTGATTCCAACGATTTAACCCCCCCCCAAAAAAAAAAAAAAAAAAAAAAACCCAAGCGATGCTGAAGTGATATAGCACGGCATACTGCTTGGCGTTAAACATTTGTGGAAGGAGTGGACAGCACTCTGGCGTTGGACATCAACAGCAGCAGCAGCAGCTTTGGCAGACCACAGAGATACAGCTGGGAATTCACACACGTAGGATGGGTCAGAGAGTCATCAGTGCAGTCTAGAGCAGCTGCGCAGAAAGAGAACAAAAACAAACCCCAACGTTATCGTGACTGTAGGCAAAACGTCCATGAATACACAAGCACATACATCCCTCCTCCCCGCCTCTCTCCACACAGTTTCTTGCTACTTTTTGCATTAAGCATCGCTAACATTGCTTATAAGAGAGAGAGAGAGAGAGAGAGAGAGAGAGAGAGAG
>JADBJO010003565.1:195000-200000 GCA_016801955.1 Conus betulinus | reverse complement strand
CTTGTTTTAGATGCGTTAGGTAGTGATAAACTTCAAAGACTGTTACTGGTGGAATATAAAGTTCAGACGTGATGTTTTTATCTTGGCAATATTGTTTCAGTTTTTGAAGATCGTTTGATTTGGAAAAATCTGTCGTGACAATTTTTATAGCTATAGTGCAAAAGTGGGTGTTTAGCTGTTCGACAGAGATATCTTTAATTACAGTTGATTTTGAAGAAGACTGGTTGTGTTTGTAAACTCGTTAATAGCTCTCCATACCAATTTTGGGTTCTGGTAGTTCTCGATAACATTTTGTTTTTTCTCTGCTCTTCTGAGAATTTATTGCATTTCTCAGTTTTCTAGATTCCTCTTCAAGTCAAGTCAAGTCAAGTCAAGTAAACTTTATTATCTCAATTTGAGAAATTAATTTGTGGTCACACACATTCACAGCAATAAACAATAATTTAGTCACATTACCCATTTTCTCACATATGACATACATTCATATAAAGGAATTTGGATTTCAATTAAACATCTCCTCGGTTCATAAAATCATGGACAGGGGAATAAAACTTTGTCTAAATCTGACACTTCTGCATTTAACCGATCGATATCTTCGTCCTGACTGAAGAAGGTCATACTGATTTGCAAGAGCGTGGGTCTGGTCACACGCAATCTTCTTCGCTTTACAAACAACACGGCACCTGTACAGCTCACTCAGACTTTTTTTGCCTCTCACCAACGATTTTTCCTCCCACGTTCACCACTTTCTCAAGCACATTTCTACTCTTCACAGTCAACCCACCATACCAACACATAAATGTGAAAGTTAAAACAGATTCCAAGAAGCATGAATAAAATGTCCGAAGAATGTCAGTATTCACATGAAATGATCGCAGCTTGCGAAGACAATATAATCTGGTTTGACATTTTTTGTGGGCATACTCAACATGGGATTTAAAATTCAGCTTATTATCTATAAAAGTTCCTAAATATTTGTATGATTCAACACATTCTACTTCAGCACCTTTGATAAAAAGTGGTGGTACAGCTTTTGGATTCTTTCTAAAATCAATCAACATTTCTTTCGTTTTTGTTACATTCAGATCAAGATAGTTATGATCGCACCAGTCAACAAATCTTTGAACCTCCTTGAAGTAAACAGAATCAGAGTTGGAGAGATCCACAAGTACTGAGTCATCTGAATATTTAATGTACAAAGTTGAATCACTTCCTGAACAATCATTTGTGTACAGAGTAAAAAGCACTGGTGATAAAACAGTGCCCTGGGGTGCGCCAGTTGAAATGACTCTGGAAGACGAAACCACACTTTGATATCGAACAGACTGTGTCCTCTGTGTAAGAAAATCAATTATCCAAAGAATGAGCTTGTTACACACATTTATGTTAATGAGTTTCTTTGCCATCAGATGTGGTTGTATGGTGTTGAATGCTGATGAGAAATCAATAAAGAGAATGCGTACAAAGGAGGCAGGTTTTTCGAGGTGTGAAAAAGCATGATGGAGAAGTGTGAGTGTGGCATCATCTGTTGATCTGTTCTGTTGGTATGCGAACTGAAACGGGTCTTGGTACTGTGTAGTATCTTTTAAAACAGAACAGAGGACAATTCTTTCAAGACATTTCATTGCAACAGATGTGAGGGCAACTGGTCGGTAATAATTTAAACAGCTTGGGTTGCGTTTTTTTGGAACAGGACATACAGTGGCATTTTTTCCATAAACAGGAATCATACATTCTCTAAGTGACCAGGTAAACAAACGACTGTAAACATAGGAGAGCTGAGAATCACACACCTTCACAATTTTCCACAGATATTATCAGGGCCCATTGCCTTTCTCACATTTAAACGTTTGAAAAAAGACTGAACATCATTTTCCTCAATCACAACAGAAATCACTTCCATCAACATCGTTTTTAACATTGCTTTGGAGTTCTTCCTTCATTTCCTTTAATTCTTTACTAAAATCTTTATCATCAAATCTACAGTAAAAATCGTTCAGCTTTTCTGCAAATTGCTTCTGTTCTTTTGCTGCTTTTTTGTTACTAATATTTTGGTTTGAACATTTTCCTGAACCTGATAAAACCTTTATTCCTTTCCATGCATCTCGCATATTTCCATTCTGGAACATGTTTTCGACTTTTCTCTTGTAAGCTCTCTTTGATTCTTCAATCTCTGTTTGCAGTTTCTTTTGTACAACCTTACGATCGCTTTTACTGCCTGATTGAAAAGCTATTTTTTTCTCATTTAGAGTTACTTTCAGAGATTTTGTAACCCAAGGTTTTGTTGTTGGGAAATATTTTCATAGTTTTAGTGGGTACAATCATGTATTCACAGAAAGAAATGTAGCTGGAAATAACATCGGTGGCTTCGTTAATGTCAAAACTAGAATTCAACAACAAATTTCCAATCTGTACATTCAAAACAGGCCTGTAATTCATCAACACTTTCTTGTGTCCAATACTGCACTTGCTTTTTAGTGATAGGTTGTGTTTTTCACTTTTGGTCTGTAAGCTGGCAAGAGATGAATGGCATTGTGATCGGACTGACAACAGGGGGGAGCTGAACACACTTGTATGCAGATGGTATATTACAGTAGCATAAATCTTCATAGCCATGTTGTTTAAGCAGATCTCTAAGGTAACCTGGCTCCTGTAACTCTTTAGTGTATCATGCCGATTTAGGATCATGCCGTACTGTACTCGTTTTTAGAGGGGCGTGTTTATCATATATTTCTGTAAATGTTTTGATCCAAAATTCAACAGCAAGATCTGGATCAGTTATGTCGAAACTTAAGAGAGATTTGAGTTAAGCAAGTCATGCAGAAAGTCTTGGTTGTTAAAGTTTGTAATGCAACGGTAGGTTGTTGTCTTGAGTCCTATTTTGGGGGATTTTTACCCTCCTTTTTTGCACCAGGTGACACAAATTGGGTAATGGTCACTACGGTTTAGAACAGGGACGCAGGCTTCTGCTATGTTAGAGTTATCGGAAACATAAACGTGGTCAATAAGTGTCTTCGAGTTACGGGTGACTCGTTGGAGATTCGATGAGTTGGTGTAGATTAAATAGATTGAATGCTTGCGTCCATTGGTTTTGCACTTTTAGAAGGTCTATGTTAAAGTTTCCAAGTAAAATGATTTCCTTGGATTCTAGCGAGACTGTATCCATCATCGTAATAAAATTTGTCGACCCAGTTTACTCTTTGAGATGGGTTCCTGTAGCAGAATCCAACCAAAATGGAAGGGTTTCTTTTCAGCTTAACTTCTATCCAGACACAATCTACACACCGTCCTTTTTCCAGGTGTAGAAGTCGTTTGAAGCTAAGGGTTTCACTGATGTAGATACGAAGACCCGTCTCTTTCGCTTGTGTAGGATCTTTCAGATTGTGTTATATCCTGGAATTGTTACATCATTGTAGCTAATGTGTGCAGTTAATCTGGATTCAGAGTCCTAAAATATGAAAGGGTTTACCATGATTCCAAATCAGTGTTGATATATCTGATGTTTTGTTGACTGCATGTTGGATATTAAGGTGACAGATTCGAAGTCCTTCTTTGCATGGCCATGCAGATTGGTTCTTGCTCATTTCTAGTTGTGTATTGATGTGATGATTTTAGGAGACGGCGATTTTGCACGTTAACTGTCATTAAGATTTGTTTAGTCAAGGAACACAATAAAAGAACATAAAAGAGAGGGAAAATGGGGCTGGTTTACACACCGTAACAACTTTAGAAAACTAGAAGCGAACGAGAAGACAATAAAATCTTCACAGTATATGCCCGTAAACTCCACGGTCAGATGGTATACTTATAGAAACACTTTTCTGAAATGAAAAGATACACACAAAGGAAGTACTTCTAAGGCAACATTACGATTAAAGGGACAGAAGAAGAGGTAAAAAAAAAAAAAAAGGCCAAATGAAACTTAAAAAAGCAAAGCAAAGAACCAACACCCAAAATGAAAACAAGTGGGAAAAAAGCCACTCGCACACAAATACACAAGTCACGTAGTCGCACTTGTAACTACGAGTTGGCAATGCACAATATTGCCTCGCTCGTAGTAAATAGCAGTTATTGCAGAAGTCTCTTGCTGCAGAGGCTTTGCTCAGTCTCTTTTCTATAAGGAACTTTTTCCTCTTTGTTTTGCTTAAATACAAACACAAATGTGTCTATGTAGTACACACACAACAGAACAATCTTCAATGCAAAATGATAATGAAATGAGAAACAAGCAAAAGTTAAAGTTACAAACACCTTCTATTTCTGTAATTTCCCTCCTCCTTCCGAGCTGCAGGCACGCACAGAATATTCACTTAAGACGTAAAGGGAAAAAACTGCTCTCTGGCAGTTTGCGATTGTGTGAGGGCCACTGGACTCGACACAGTAGTAACAGAGGGGCTCTTTCTACTTCCTGTGGTAGAACCTCCACGGAAGCGTCCCCATGGGTGTACTAGGTGGTTGTGTTGTTTCATAACTGCAGAGCCCACCAGCAGAAGAGACGACACCACCGAGCAAATACTTCGTGCATCCCTACAACCCCCCCTCCCCCCCCCTCCCCCTCCCCACATGACGGAGGCGTGTGCTCATTTTAAGGCCAGTGCCTCTCATAAAGGGGGTTGCAAGTTGATCATACGAATCGTAGCACCCATACAAGTGCTCACTAACACCACGCATTCACAAAATTATTTCATGATTGAAGAAAGGAACGCAGCTTGAATGCTTTCCTTTCAAACAGAATTGTCAGTGATGCCGCAAGACAATTATGGACAAACAGATGACAAAAACAAAACACGACGCATTTCGACCTCCTAGGTCTCCTTCAGGTAAAACAAATAACAATGAGGACAATGAACACGAAGAACGAATGCTTTAAATAAATGAATTCAAAATTTTCTAACAGTTTGGTCCTGCATACATGCCCCCCCTCCCCCCTACTCCCCCCCCCCCCCCCCCCCCCCCCCCCCCCCCGCCCCCCCAAAGTGCTTATCTAAACTGCCTTAGGA